>JAQGAA010001093.1:0-17390 GCA_034696425.1 Isotoma viridis | reverse complement strand
CATAAACTCTGCTTATAAACCCTTTGATGATGAAATAATTTATTATGAAAATTTAATCTCTTCTTCTAATATGAATCATCCCTTAATAGAAGTTTCTCGTATGATCTTTTCTATCTTGCATGATCTTTCGACATCCTGTTATTGAGTGTGTCTACCCACTCTCTCCAGTGTAAGAGTCCTATTTCTTATACGTAATGAATTAAATACCGGGTATATTATTTTTATTATTGTGATTACATTTGTGATCATCCATTTCGACTCTCCCTTGTTGACACTGTTTTTCGAGGTAGATGATTCTTCAGAGGTTTGCCTTTAGGTAGAATCCTAAGGTTCGTTTGATTGAACCACAAAACATCACGCATTTCCTTTTAATTTTATGCAAATTTAGATTACATACAAATAAGAATTATTTACAACTATACAAATCTATCGCTATCATTTCTTTTTCAGAAGAGAAATATTTCAAATACGCGTTAATTTTAATATTGTTCTTTAAATTTCTAGAATTTTAATAAAATGATTATTAAAAGCTTAATAATAACTCAGAACTAGTAGACTTCTAAGACGAACACAGAAAACAATGACATAAAAACCCACTCCACCAACACAAACATTATAGCATGCATATTACAAAACATGAAGAAATAACGTGAAAAAAGCTCAGCCAACTTTTTCCCCTTTCTCCCTCATCTTGATCATCATCATACTTTCTCCATAAAGATAAACCCGATTCACTTTCTTAACTCATTCTACCAAGCCTCTTCAACCACACAAGACATATCATTCCATTAACCCAAACAAAGGAAACAAAACCATTTCCATTTTCCCCCGAACTTTATTTAGAAACAGAAACAATTTCGAAAATGTTTGGAAATTCAACAAGTCTCACTTTTCCAAAGATCACAGTCACAGATACAAATCACATAACTTATTTACTTTGGTTTGATCAACGTAGTCTTCTTGAATTAGAGGAAGAACAGGTTTTCATTTCTAACCAAAGGGGTGTAACCTTAAACCTTGACCCTCAGTTACACGAACAACAAGTTTGTCCACAAAACAGAGCTGAAGAAATACACGGAGAACACGTGTTAAAACAATCTGTGGAGGAAGGAGGCAGTGGTAGTAATAGTAATGGTAATACTACTGGGGGTAACGTAGACACCTCTTTTGCTACCCCAGAAGAGTTTGTACACTTCAAATTTCCACCTGATCATAGGTGAGGCCTAAACTAATCATTTCACATTTAGCATTTGGCTATGCTTTTCTAACAAATTTTTTTTAAAGTTTTTAGCAAAATGTGAAGTAAACTGAAACGTTTGCTTTTAAGCGTAATTCCCACGTGGAGATAAAAATTAAAAATTTACTATAACTTTTAAAATAGTCTAATAATATAAAATTTTCTAATTGAAGCTTCTCTTATTATGTAATTTTGCAGGGATTTGAAGTAAATACAAGATAAAAGGAGGAGTAAACCGGAAGAAAAATCATTGCGTACCTTCGGATATTACACATCTTCAGATTTCCAACACTATATTCAAATTGTAAAGAAATCTTTTATATAATGGGAGCCTTTTTCATGACGTCACACAACTTGAATGAAATTAAGCCTCATTTCGTACCTTTTGAGGCATTCAGTCTTTTTCAGCAACTATCAAATAAAAAATAGATAATTTAACTTTTGGATCTTGGATTGGATGGACCTTTTGGGAACTCATCAGTCTCTTACTCGCTCTTCCTTCTGCCATCCCAACGAATCTCAAAACATAATTACACATTTTTGTCTATTATTACGCAAGAGAAAGCGACACTGCAACAACTGTATTCAACAAACACAAATCCGAACCATTTCTTCCTTACAACAATAGACAAGGTAATAAAAAGTCGAAAACACTTTAATGAGTTAAATTGCCTTATAAATTAAAGTTTAATTAAAAATCCACATTACTTTACAATTCTTACAAATACTATTTTTAAAATAATTAATTCTCCCCTTCAATTATATCTAATACAATGTAGAATAGACCCCCCCCCCCCCAATTTCCAAGGATTGAAGCATAAATTAACCGGTTGGGTTTTAAAATGAGAAAAAATTGTTTTAGTATACAAGTTGTTTTTTCCAGGAACTATTCAACTTCTATTTGACCCATTTTATTTTTCCCGAATTTCCTTCACTTCTATTTGGATCTATGGAGGACCATTATGCTGACAATATCAAACTTTTATCCGGTGAGCCTTTCAGGTATATCGTTCTTACTTCAAAATTTCAAATAAATCATTCAATTCGAAAAACAACTTGCTTAACTTTTTTATTTGCTTCGAAACCAAAAAATTGCTTTCGTGTAATTGCTTTTCAAAATTTATTAAGGAAATACATCTTAAATAAATTATTTGAAATTAAAATATGCTAATTTTTATGCATGTATTTGGTCTATAATTTTTAATTGATTTTTGATTAAAGGGTTCCATGATTTTCATCCTGATGGGAATACGCACAACCATCCTTTTTGTCTTTCTGACTCTTCCTCTGGCTTTTGGATTCTGGTTCACTTAATTCAAAAGTGAAGAGTCGCCCATCCGTACTTTTGTCCTGATCCTGAAGCCAAAAAAAAGATAATTTACAAAACAGCCGAAATAGGATAGGACAATGTTTTAAAAACATCTTTAAAACATTTATGTACAAATAACTTTTAAAGAATTTATGAATTACTTACTAAAATTAGTATTTTAAAGGCTGTGAGTTAAAATTAATACTTTTAAGTAAATTTAGACCTTTCGAAATAAACCGAAATATTGTATGCATCTATTTTACCTTTTACCTATTTATTAAAAGTTATAAATATCCTACAAAAACCTTTTTTCTTAACAAAATAACCTTTTTACGCCGCTGTTAGTTAAGTAGTCAAAGCTCATCACAAGCTAATTATTATATTCAGAGGCATTTCGTCTGTACCAATGGGTGGCTAAAATAATTAGAAAATGGATGTAATACCTCGTAGTAGTTTAGTTATTTATAAATACCTTAAAAAATAAAGTTAAATCGATTGTGTGTTGTTACAAAAATATGTTTAAGTTTTACCCTCGGCAGGGTAGGAGGAGCGTTGTTATATTCTAAAGTTAAAGGACAAACGAATAAGCACAATTTTAAATTTTGAAACACTTTTTAAGTGTATTGTTTTGGTAACGATTGAGATGAATAATATTTATAATCACTTATTTTAAAACATTGCTCACTTTGTCATCTACTTCTTCATTCAAAGTTAACAATGCTTACAGCATAAATGATGAAATCTCTAAAGAAATAGGAAAATCCAAAAACATAATTGTACATTAAAATTCCTACCCATAACTCCAAATAAAGGATCATCTAATGTTTATTTTACCATAGTTCAGAAAGTATGTGGAATTTCGAGTATTCACTACTAAATTAACACCTTCAAAGGGCCGTTGAATTTACAAATCCCATTCAAGTTTATTCGTATCTCAAAGTTCTTGCAGCCTCTTTGTAGAAAATGCTTACTCTCACATTTGTCTTCGTTTCCCTTTAGGTAAGTATTTATTCCAAGTGTCTAACTATGTGCTTGAGCCATTTGAAATGCATAAGAATGACATTGCCCATGAATTAACCTATTTCTTCTTCCTTGTAGACATTCTAGTTGCTTCCAGTTACAGTTACGTTTACGTGCTATCGAAAATTTCTAATAATGAGTTTGGCTATGAACTCAATCCTCAAATGATCATTTTAGACTAAGCTGAAGGCAGTCAAGGACGTATTTAAAAATGTAAAGTTGCAGAGTAGCCATTTTTAGTACTATTTAGTTGGCTTTAAAAAGTTTTCAAATACTGAATAATACATCCATAAGACGGTGATTTGCTCAATACAAATCAGGCTAGCAAGGAAGCAAAATTTCAAACTTTTTTAAAGTAACAAATTCAGAATGTATGAATCCCTCTTTTCTTGGCAGTTTGTATATAGCATCGTCATTACACAAAATACAAAATGTAAAAACTCACTTTCTCCTCTCATTCCTTTCACTATATTCCCTTTAACAACCGAGAAACCCAACTCAACTTGTCCAGTCGACTAAAGTCTTTCAACCAGTACAGAATTCTCTCCTATCTTTCTCTCTATCCGCAAATCATAAAAACCTAAACTTCCTTTCTACTTTACTTACAATTTACTCAAAAAAATATAAAATCAAAGTATTTTCAAAACAATTTGTGTTTTTTGAGTTTAGAAATAAATCTCTGAAAATGGAAGTGAATTCATCATCCAAGGATATTCCAGGTCACATCCCTTTCATTTCTGAGACAAATAATTGTTCTGAAGAAGTATCTTTGAGTCCTTGGAATAAAGTGTCCATTAAAATCCGACCTCCCTACGAGGAAGAAGACGATGATGATGATGACGATACTTATGAAGGGAACCCTTGTGGACCTTTACTTAAGAAGTTCATTGCTGTACCTCTTACTAGCAAAAAGGGTGAGCCAGTATCCAACATCCCTTCAAGAGCTATGGCTAACAATCAACCAAAACTTGAAAGGTAAGCAAGTTTTACTGTACCCCAATTGTATTTCCTTCTGATTTGTTAAAATGAGTTTGATTGAGATTGAAAAGGTAATTTCTAATTAACTTTAAGCGTGCTGTTAGATTAGAACTTACCTCGTTGTGTCAAAGGTCAAGAGGGGAAAGTGAAAAGTTGCACAAGCTCTTGGTTAATGAATTATTCTAAAAGCTGTGACTTTTTTGTTTACTCTGTTTTATACATTTCTCATCTTTCTTGTACTTTCCAATTTTCTCTAATGGATTTGCTATTGAATTTCTTTAACTAAAGCTAATTGAGATGTCCGTCACAGTCAATTTCCTCCTACTTTTAATCTTATTTCTCTTTTTTATCATATATACATAACCTAACCTGTATAAAGTCAGGGAGAACGTTAGGAACTTAATATTCTAAGCAGTACTCATTGTTGTTTTCACTTTGAAAGCTTTCCTATATAAGCTATAGCAAGGGCCAAGTGGCAACCATTTATCGGTTCTAACTAAGATGCTTTTAGATTAAAAATCGATCAAAACTGAGCTTAAAGATAAATTATAATTGACAACAGGAAAAATGCATTATCCCAATTTCTGTATGTATTTATAGTCACATTAGATTTTTTAGCCACAAAAACAGTAATATGTAATATCTCTGGGTAAGTTAGCATTCTCATTTCATTACCTATTGAGTTTCAGCAAGTTCATAGATTTTTTGATTTGTTTATTATAATTATATTCTTTGCATTTCTTCATTTGCATTTGTTCTTTCTAACTTAGTCCAACTTCTAAGTCTAAAGCCTACAATTATTTGCTTTATACCAAAGTAAAAGGTATGAGTCGAGTGCTTTGCACGTACACGACTGAGGATTTATTATTCCCGTCCTTCTGGACTTCCTCTGCAAATCAAAAATTAATTAACTTATCCAATCAAAATTATCTCAAGGACTGTGCAGCGAATGTATTTAATTAAAAGCGTTTTCTCTATTTAATTGGGCATCCATCTCAATCCTAGAATGCATAATCGATTACGTGTTCTGGTTTGTGCAAACATCCTTTTCCCTATTTTCAAACTCAAGTCTACTCAATTTCTTAAATATTTTTATTCATCTGTCTGCTTTATTCAATCAAAAACCTTCAAGTGTAGATTCGCTCGATCGCTATTTTTCTCTATTTCTTCACAAATTGATGAAATCCAAATAATAAAATTATCCGAGGTAAAATCTCATTTAATTTTCTAAACTGCAATTGCACTTACAAGATCTTCATTTCAATATACTATTCCACTAATCCATTGATTTCCTTTAAAATTAGCTTAGACAGGATATCCTTATATTTCAGCAAGTCCACGAAGAATAATATTTATAAGTGCTTATGCTGTGGAAATTAGGTAGTGGCAGTAGTCAATTTTGATTTTCTATTAAATAAACTAAAATACAGAAAGGATTTCCCTTCATTTCAACTGAAAATTCTTTGAAAATATTTGTATGACATGTAAATTTGTTTGTCTGTGTGGATTTTTCTGAATGGCTGAAACAATCGTTTTTACTTCTAAGTTTATATTGACATTGAGTCTTATCATAAGAACTTTTAACACAAGCCAAGGTTGACATTTAGGTCAATAGAATTTATATTTTCACTATTCAGAACTTGTTTTTATTTAAAAACAGAATACAACATGTAAAATGCTAATTGCGTATAATGTCACTTCAAGTTTTCCATGTCACTTTCAGTGTTCAGTCTCAACTTTATTCTTTGTATAGAAGTAAACCAGTTTAGAGCAGACTAGAGGACACAAGGTTTTCCGGATCCGGGGTTTATACGCTTTGTTGAATTTTTTAAGCTTTTTGTTTAACTGAAATCTTAACTTGGGGAATCAAAATTTAGTAAAACGGCCATTAGATTTGGGGTTTTTGAATATTAAAAACTCCGGGTTCGTCCCACTCTGGTTTAGAACGATGCAAAAGTAATGTGTAAAGTGACGAGATGTAATGTGACAAGGTGAAAAAGGGCGGACGATACTTGTCAACACTGAAAACTTAGTCACATCGAAAGGATACACTTTTCCTTTAATCAAAAGTGTTCGCATTCACAAACATTGATAATCAGAATCTTACTGGCTAAAAGTATAATCCTGTATGGATCTAAATTCATTTTGACGACAACTTTATGACGTACCAAGCAAGAGATTCAAAATAATCATGAGACAATAAACTACGCCCTATTCTATAATTACAATAATTAATCTTCATTCTATTTCAAAGACATTTTGCTTACATGATTGTTAATTCGAGTAATAAAAATGCTTGTTTGTAAAACTCTTATTTTACTAACCGCACATGGAAATAAATTTTATAAAAGTTGTCCTTCCGTTTCCAAATTATTTAAATGCACAGAGTTCATATTTTTATTTTTATTTTACTTTTTCAAATAAATCTGTAAGATTTACTTCTACTTCCAATGTCACATTAAGAACCACATATATTTTGAACCCAAGTAATTATAGAAAAATCCGATAAAATTTAATGAAAATGCCAATTGTATAAATATGCAATACATTATAATTCGACACAATCAAGTAATACAGCTTCAATAAAACTTATATAAAATACCAAAAAACTTAATAAAAATTCAATTATTAATTTAAGATAGCCAAGTCCTATAGGGCATCTCTATCTATTTGGCATCTCCGTCTTACGATAACTTAAGAACACTTCGACCGATTTGAGCGACATTTTACTCATTAAGCAAACTGTAAAGCTAAAAAACCATGTGGATTCAATGGTTCCAATATGGGGGGCCAAAAGGCAAAAATTGCTAAGCAAAAAATTAAAAACTGAAAAATATGAAATATGAATGATATTTGCACATGTAAGAGCTAAAGTTCCTTCTAATTTGTTTGCCAACCACTTCTCTCCTTCCACTTAAAATTTCAATTGTCAACAACAATTTACTTACTCTCTTAGAAAAATGTCAAGCTGAATGAGGATATGAGTCCTATTTGCATTTACTTTCCCAGATTAAGTATACACAACCCTTTATAAAATACGTTCATAGCCGTTTTAATTTATTTGAAAGTTTTAAAAGCTTTTGATGCAAATATTCACATACTGAGGTTTGGGCGTAATGAATTGAAAAACTCATTTGCGCAACCTAGGCTTGAACTGTAATTATCTGTCATTAGGGTTCCAATACCTAATTTTTGACCTTCTGAACAATTCTTGCCTTAAATACAGTTGCCACAAGTAATAGACTTCAAAATAAATTATTAAAGTCAATTGTGTTGTTGTTCTTTGTAGTGAATCATATAAAATGCAAGTTAAGTATGGATTCTGGATTCTGAATAGAGGGAATTATTTTAAATGCCATGCCATCAGCAATTAGACAGGGTGTCCTAAACGATTGTTGTAGAGTAAACCAATTGATGAATCCTGTCAATACCACTATCTTCTAATCAAATCTATTGACGGTTGTTTATGTCTCAGATTGATTCCTTACTTGCTTGCTACTTGGGCACCACGAACATTCACATAAACAACTAAAGTCTTAAGGAACGGAATAGATTATTGCTCCATCAGGTCATTCAATAACAATCTTTATCTTATTTGCAACTACCAATACACTTGAATTTGCAAAATAATTCCAAGATTTATGTATGATCCAATTAATCCTTAAAAACACACCATAATTCATTCATCATTATTCTCTTTCTTTTGTTTAAACTACTAAAGGATTCACTTGATCTTTTTAGCAAATAAAGATCCATTTTCCAGGATGGTCATTATCTGAACAATTTGGCACACACAAGTAATTGCCTATGAAAAGACTCACAGCTCGGACTCGTTCATCACAACATTCATTCTTTCCACATTCAATTCCACCAACGACCATGTATCACTAATTTCACTAAATATCGTGTCCTGTGTGTTTGGTTACCTTTTCTGAATCCCATTGGGAATAAAAGCTCAATGCAAATACATACTTTTTTGGCCCCCTCCAGCGTATCTCTGCTCTGGAAGTATTCCGTACATACATAAGGGCTCTTATACCTTAAACATGAAATGTATCCTGAACCATCCCACATTTATTCTATTAATTGACCTTGTATCCCTCAAGTTGAAAGAGTAAGCGAATGTCGTTTTATCAAAATTTGCTGAGTGGACATTTGTAAGGAATCCTATTTCTATATTACAAAAGACGTAGAAGAGAGAGAGAGAGAGATAACAATTCATAAAATAATATGCAATAAAAAATGTGCACTTTATAGTGGATTTATGAGGAAATCACAACAACAGTAAATAAACTACGAGTGCTATTTCTAATCTTTCATTACTTCTTTCCTCTTTGTTCTCCTCGTTCTACTAAAATAAGGAATCTAACCAATAAAAATATGTTTAGTAACTCAATACCCATTTTGTGTTGACACTGCATACATGAAAGGATAAAAGTGCATAGAGAATAAGTTTCCATATTTAATAATAATGTTAGGATTAGGATTATCCAGAAAATACAATCTCCTTACGCTCCTCCATCCAGCACATCTAAATAATCTTTCAAACATAAAACTATATTTAAGTTAGCGATACAAATCCCTTTTTATACAATTTGCTTAAACAACATCTAAATGCGCAATAATGTTCAAATCTTCGTTTTTTATTTATTTTCAAAAAAGCAAATAAACAAAAAGCACAGATAACTATGGGATGTACGTGACTTTTAAATGATTTATTGGATCTCAATAATTTACTCTGTTTATCAGCACTTCTTAAAACGAAAGAGTATTCATGATTTTTTTGTAAATTTGCAAATAGATAAAATAATTTTAAAATATTCCAAAAATAAATAAAAACACTGGGATCTTTTTCTCTGTCAGGGTACGAGACACCCGGGTTTTTGATAGAAACTCCTAAAACCAAAGTTGTTTTTGGGATTTTTTTCAATACGTAACAGTTATACAATAAACTGGCTGTATTTCAAGTAGAAACCAATACAAATGAATTGTTATTATACGCTTTTAATATTAAGATGCATGATCAGATATATTTCAATGAGGAAAGACAATTGAAATTGTCAGCTTTTGAACATTTTAATTTCTAAAGCTCAAAATTTATTAAAACCCGAAACCCAAAAAGCCAGTCAAAAAAGCTCGGTGTTGCATACCCTGCTCCCTGTAAAAATTCAGGGATAAGTGTAAATGACGCAGGAAAGCCATTGGGAGAAACAAAGAGAGACTTGTTGGATGTGAAAGAAAAATCGATTTTATATGAAACCTCTTACACTTCCTATAACATAAGAACATTCTTCTGTCATCTCCATTTTTATTCAAAGCTTTACAAATTCTGTCGTCTTTTATTTTATTTCTTTGAATTTTACTAAAGACCACTCTTTTGGGGGTGACAAATTCATTTTCGTAGCTTTAACCCAAAACCATTTTGTTCCGTTTATCAAAAGTCGGTCAAGATTTGCAAAATTCAATAAATGAAATTATTAAAATCATTTCGAATTAATTAATTAAATAATAAAAATATTTAATTAATTAATTCCAACAAGCCAACAAGTTCCCCGATCTCAAATTAAAGTTACAACGGCAATTACCAAGGAAGACAATTCATTGCAGAGATTTATAATAAGCAATCCCCCGAATAATTTTCGTCATTGATTATAGTGGCATGTGGCATTTACTTAAATGCTAGGATATAATTATTTATAAGACAAAACACCATGGCCATGTTTCTAATATAATTATTAAGTATCGTAAATATTTAATGTGAACGTTCATGGTGTCTGGAAACAATTCAAACAATCAGCGATCTGCTTCAAGGTGGCATTGCCATGGTGACACCAAACAGATCTGTGTATCTGTCAGTAAATCTGTCTGTCTGTGTGGTACCAATTTTCAACCACGGCATTCACATGATGAATCTACGATACTTTTTTTACATCCATTTATCATAGTTTATTATTGGAGAGATGAAGTGAAAGTGAATGAGATGTTTTCTCTTGTGCACTTTTCAGCATAAGAGAGAATAATGTGTGTATCAGTTTCTCTTGTTTCTCCTTTTAGTGATGCTTCAATAATCCCGTGCATCAATTTCCCTTATGGGTCCATTGGTCACATTAACATTTTGATTTTATTTACAACTTAACTCAAGCCCGTTTTACGAACGGGATAAATCCGTCAATAAGGGATGACCTTTGACCTCCAAGGTCACTAAAATCGGATGATGTAGCTGTCAGTAAAAAATTTAGTCTTATTTTTCACAATGAGAATTTTTACTGGCAGCTAGCACGTTATATCATAGAGAATATATATCGTTATATATCGAATATCGTTGTTATTTCATATATAATTCTTTCTAATATTTGCTGTTACTGGACAAATATATTTATGAGGGTACTAAAACTACAAATTGTGACAAATTATTTATGGATGAGACTAGATTTTAACCACCAGGATGATGAGCACATTTATTTAATTTCCTCAATAAAACGTAAAAGGAATTCAGTTGAGACATTGGCCATTTATTCTCTCTTAATAGATTTACTTCCTTGTCCATCTTTATTATTTCAAACCAACTTCCAATCTCTCTCTTGTACGCTATTTCCGTCTCCATTCACACGCTCTTAATTTCGTGTAAATTCGTCTTCTTAAAGGGTCTTCTTCATTTAGCTACTACTGGTATATATAAAAATGCCCAATGATAAAGAGGATTGTCGGCTAACATAGGAAGTTTCAAAAGAAAATAAAGTTAAATCGTAGTTAATAATTAAAGAGTTAAAGAGAGATGACGGGGATGGGACTGAGCAGATAAAACAGCTCATCACGCATCGGCATCGTAAAGAACAAAATACAGAAGCAAAAAGAAACAAACCTTTTAAGAGGAAACCTTAACAATGAATTCTAAATTGTGTGAAACAGATTAAGCTGAAAAAGTTGCGAGAAAGTCTTACTGTTCAGTGATTACGATAAGGATTTGCCAAACCTACCTTTCAAAGGTTAAAACCCTTTACTGTGACTATGAACTGCTCAGTCTTAAGCATTCAGATTTTAAAAATCTATTCTGTTATCAAAGTTGGTTTTGGCTTGATGATGCATTCTAATGGATTAATTTTATAATCGAGAGCAAGATTTGCTATTAGTGTAAGAATTACCCGTTTCTCATTAACTTTAGAAATCTCTCATGGCTTTACTTTAAAATAGAGTTTTATTCTGCTGAGTCTCCCTTCCAAACCAATAGGATTTTAAACAACTCTTCCATATATTGAGCCATTAATCAATGTATAATGTGGAATTTTTCAGAAGCGAGTGCTTATCCGGCTTATTAGTTGCACTGTGTAAGGAAACCAATTGGACTTTAAATCAGTCACACTCGCTGCTGACACAATTTCAAATAACATCTCCAGTAGATCTTGAATTCATAGTTGAAATACAATCCCGTTTCGGTAAGGACGATTCAGCCAAACAAAAAAAAAACAACTCGGCTGGAAAGAGAAACTACGAGAAAGTTGCTTAAAAAAGCTACAAAGGAAATATACGCGATCCTTAAAAAACACTTCAAAGTTTGAATTTTTTTTTAAATATTAAAATTCAAAAAAAATAAATAAAAATGATTGAGTTATTTATTAAACATTTAAATATTAATTGTTAACCCCAATCACAGCAAATATAGATATTCTTGTATGTTAGTACAATGCATGTGGATATGTGGTAACGGATAAGTATACGGAATACGAATCTGTTGTGCTCAGCCCTCAGTTTTACCTCAACCATACTTATTGTTAGTAAAAAGTTAATCCCTCCTGATGTTTCATATTCCCAATACCAAAGATGTCATAAATATTCAATTTGACCTAAATCCATACAAAAAATCGGTGTATTCAATCTATTTTCTTTTCACATCCGATTACATTTTCTATTATTTTTTTCCTGACCTTATATAAAAGTACACATACGTAATAACCAGTGTGGAATAATGAAATTCATAGCAATAATAGCACTTGCAATTCCAGTTCACCAAACCGAGTGTCTACACATGAGTACTTGCATTAATTTACTTCCTAAAGCTCAAAAAAATCTCAATATGATTCTGTCACATTCAGATTCTGTTTTTTTAATTAAAACAATATTTTTTTACTCGAGGTTTTCTCTCTTATTACATAGGGGCAAGGGTTTTGGATAGCAATAATAGACTGAAAACAACGGACGAAAAGAAATGCAAAGAATGAAAGTTTCCATTAGAGAGCTACTTGGGCATTAAAAACAAAAATGCGGCTCACTCCTTGATAATTTAACCATTTCAAAACCAAGTATTTGTGTGCTTACTTGCAAAAATTGAAATTGACAAGAGATTTTAATAAAGGCTATCAATCAATTATTAAAAATCATCAAGTGATAAAATTACGAACGTTGTATCTGAACATATAAACAGTATACTATTGAATCTTCTTGATTTGTAATTACTTTTGAAATTCATTTTGATGTGCTCAAAACACGTCGATTTGCATTCCAAAGTAAAGTAGTCATGCTAAAACTTTCCTCTAAGCTTCTATTGCATTCATTTAATTAACTGATGAAATTCTTTAAAAAATTGTTCTAACTCTTGTGATTTTGTGGTTTAGGAAAGACAGTAGTGGAGATTTACATTCCAGGCTTAAATCAAGGAAAACTCTCGGGGTTGGTGAAAACCCAAGCAATGGAGAAATTCCTCGATCAAAGACGGAGCAAATGTTGGGCTACAATGAACATTTGCATATGAAACTCCCAAAAGGATATTGGAATTGGCAAAGGTTCCTTATTGTATTTTTGTCACTTCAAGGATTATTCATTCTCACTTGTCCAGAACAAGCATCAAAACTTGGATTTGTGGGTGTGGATTTTACTGAAAAACATCCCTCACCCCAATATTACGGCACTACCTTATTGAGTACAAAAAAAATTTCATTTTTTACAAAAATATTTTTAATTTTACTTACCAAAAACTGACACCCAGTGCTAAATTAGTGGAGTTGATAATAGTTTTACAGTTAATTGTTTTTTTTATATTTTTAGCATTGGCATACTTCCTCTGGGAAGTGTTGAACGTCAACGACAAACGGATAATGAGAGCCACACTTCTAGCAATGATTATTTATTTGAGCGTAATCTGCTTAGTTGATCTTATTTACTCTTTCAAGAATGGCATCCATCATCTGTGCAGTACCACGGTTTGCAAATTTATATTTATTTAAATTTTTCAGAAATCATTTTAGATTTAAAGAAATTTTGCTGGAATATAATTGGACAGAATAACTTTGAATTATTATTTTTTTTACTATGAAGGGTGTTACAAGTATGGGAGTCCGGATGGGAATACTTTTCATTTGCAGTTTCTACTTATACCAAATTGGAACGCCTACTTCCGGTGTCCGAAAATTACTCTCAGCAAGGACGACAATAACTAAAGAAGACAAAAACCAGAATATTGGCTCAACTTCCAACCGCAGAGACTGAGATCATCCAAAATCACCCAAAAAACAAAAAGGTCCAAAAATGAGCATTCTACTGGGAATGCTGTGTCGATTTGTTTAAATATAAAAATACTATCACCGATTTCGCACTTTGTTAAAACTATTCATATGCAAAATAATATCGAAAAGTCCTTTTCATTTAAAAACTTGAAATGACATTGGCCACGTTGAAGAAGTTACCCGTTAACAAAGTAAGTAATGTTTCATCGCGCTTTATATTATAGTGCCGCATATAACTATAATTTATAAACGAGTTAAGTACAATCAGAAATTGTTTGTGCTACAAATTGTAGGAAATATTTTAGAAACAGAATATTATACTAATTCAGAATTGACAAGTAAAAATTATATGGGGAATTTTGGAATGATACCCTAAATTGTCTACTTCCTCATCTTCTCAACATTTTATTTTTAGTATTAAACGTAGTAATACCAATTAGCTTAATAGTTTAATGGAAATATGTAGTTGATAACTTACACTTTACCCTGAGAGTAATAATAAAAATAAATATTTCAGTTTAATTTAAGAACTCATTTAGAGACGGCAAGATGATTCTAAAAATACTATTTATTTTACCTTAAGCATCACTTATAACATAACCCTTATTTTAATTATAACACTCAGCACAAACTGTTTTTATTTATTCCCTGGACGCTTAAACATTTATTTGGTTTCGTTTCTTCATCATCCTCGTCCGCATCAACAAGAAGTTGGACTATAACAGCAAAAAATAATGTTTAAATAAAAAACGGCACAAAATGCATACATAAAAAACCACGTTAAAAATTTATTCTAATAATAATTCATCATGACTCATTTGAAAGATTAAAATTTTCCACTGTGACAATATTACGGAAATAGGACAAATTGAGTCATACACTGCATTCCTGACTTCTTCTGATTCACCTCATTGGGAATGACTATTAAACTATTGATAATACATAGAGAAAACTATGTCATCAATCAGTTATTTTGTTTTTTAGCTGCTGCTAAGTTAAAATTCTTAAGAATAAAAATGCTGATCTTGGTTAAACATTAGCTGAAATAAAAAGGGCCTTCATAATCATAATAGATCTTCAGTGATGATCATGGAAAAAAACATATGAAATGAATGGTATTGGTATAATTTTTAGTGAGCTATTAGAGCATTCTTTGTGTAAGTAGATCAACAAGCGTTATCCATTGACCTTTAAAACATTTGTTTTTCTATTTGTGGGATTTTAGTCAGTCAGCCCTTTAGTTGGAGGACGCAGAACCTCATTCATCACATTCAATAAATTACTCACATCATTTAAATTCGCCATCTTTGTGCATTATTATTATTATTCCTCTTAAGTGTGGATTTTGCATGGTGCTTAAACTTTTTCATACATTAAATTTAACGCAAAAGGGGAGAAGACTTCTAGACGCTTTGTCAGTTGTATGGAGTAAGACTTCATGAAAAGTGGAGCTGTAAGCGTCTAATTAAAAAGAGTTTTAATTTTAGAATCCAGCAACACTCTCTCCTTTATTCAAGTTCCCGTACGTAATTGCTAAAGACTTTGAGTTAAAAGTTTAAGTCTTCTTAATCCTATTTACTCTCTCATTTTAACAATTGTCCCCTATTTTATTTTTAATTCAAGACCATTTAAAATACAAAAGGGAAAAAGATGAGTTTTCAACGGGAGATTGCCTTTCTAGCTTTCTTGGCAGTTTTTCTCTTTTGTAATTGTCAAACAGCCGTGAAACTTCGTAAGAAAAAACTAATCATTTTACACTTTATAATACAGGATTCTGTGAAACTCAAATTAAATACCTTATTCTCGAAATAAAGGTTTTACAATCTTTTTGAAAAATTGAAGTAAAACATTTCCCAATCAGACTATAATATAATAGAAATGGGATTTAATTTGAATTTTAAGACACTTAAGATTTATCTTATTTCAAAATTCTCCATTACAGCGACATTCAATAATGTACATCATGAAAAGCTGAGTCTATCTGGATTCTCTAGTGGTGGCACTTTTGCCCAAATGTTGCAAATTACTTTTTCCTCACAAATCCATGGAGTTGCCGTATTTTCACATTGTAAGTTTAATCGAAATAGAAAACCTTTGAAACATTTCTTACATATAATTAATGAATGTCCATTTAATTACATAAAAATGTAGCTTTCTACAGATGCGGTAGACCAGTTGGCTTGGTGGATGTTTATGATCAGAATTGCACTAAACTGTGGAATGCGACTGAAGATCAATTTTATAAAACTGATTTGGTCCATCAAGACATTAAAGATTATTATTCAAAAGGACTTATAGAAAGCCCAGAAAATCTTAGAAATAGAAGACTTTACGTTTACACTGGACTAAGAGACATTTTTTTCTATCCTGGTAACTTTTTATTATCTTAGAAGTTTATTATAATCCCATAAAAACAACATTTTTTTGTCTTATTTCCAGAACAAAGTCTAAACATTTTAAGAGTGTATGAACCATATATTCGTAACCTACAGAGGATTAAGACTCGAGTTCAAGATGCTAATTTGGTGATGGTAAGTTAAATTTTATGGGTTGGGGTCATGAGCCAATTATCGTATTGCCTGATTAATCATAATATTTTATTTGTTCACAGCCTACTAATAACCCTGTTGGGAATGTTTGTACTGCAAATCCAGAGAATACGACGTACATTGGGAATTGTGGTTTTTCGGGTGCTTACGAAGGGCTTAATTTCCTTCATGCTGCACATCACAATATGAAAACTGAACCTCAGGGTAAAACATATTCATTTTTATTGAGTGTCTTTACATGAAATTACAATGGAAATGAATTTAACTTTTGAGTTTTCAAAATATATAGCTGCTGCTGGAAAGTACAAAGAGTATTTACAAAGTCGATTAAAAGAATTTGATCAGACGGAGTTTCTCCAAGGGTTGGATCGTGCTTTTATGGACACAGAAGGTTTATACTTTGTTCCCAAGAGATGCGAACGACAAAAATGTTTAATACATTTTTTCTTTCATGGATGCTTTGTTGGGAGGTATGTCATTTTTAATGGGCTTTGTCATATGAATCGGGTCTAAATGTCATATATCTTATGTCATATGGGTTGGATTGTCTTAGTAATTAGATTGATTTGAAAAAAATGAATTTGTTTTTAATTTTGCAGAGAATTTGTGGGAAAGACATTTATAGAGAACAGTGGCTATTTGGAATTAGGAGATAAAGTCGGAATGATTTTAATCTTTCCTCAAGCTTTGTCAAGTGCACCTGAAAATACAATTGGTTGTTGGGACACTTTTGGTATCTCACATCCCCTTTATGGTACGTTTGCTTTCTCTCAATTAACATTTTTTTTGACATTTTTTTG
>JAQGAA010001092.1:0-17399 GCA_034696425.1 Isotoma viridis | reverse complement strand
CTACATCATTATAATTAATTATGAACGGTTCAGTCAGATGCAAATAACCTATTTACGACATAGAATAAAATAATTTACAAAATTCTAAACTAAACTTCAAACTTAAAATAAATATCAACGGCCTTGCTAACTACTATAATATGCAAGATCCGTCTGTTATCATCATAGTACTTGTTTTATCTGTCACCACATCAATATTTACACAGGATTATGGCTTGAAGAGCTAAAGTAGGTAGGAAATAATGAGAAAGACAATTGCAAAATTGTACTAGGAGAAGAATGCAAAAATGCCTACTGTCTGTACTCTGTACAACAAACTCAAATATCTTTCATCTCTTTTAGAATTATTTCACACAAAAAACATAACTAGATTTATCTCATTCTTATAAAGAAAGGGTTTACATTATGTTTTGTAAAAATGTAAATTTAGGAATTTTTTAAATCCAATGATCACACCTCAGCTCAGTCACCTTTAAACACGGAAGGAATTCTCATTCATATCACGCAAAAATCCTCTTGTGTATTACTCAAAAGTAACTCGGTGTGGACAGATTGAATTCGAATGAGATTAAAAATTAAATAAATAAATGAGACTTGATTTCAATAGGTAGGGAGTGCATGTGTTGGTATGCATTCTTGGTATTTTATAATTCAGGCTTTTTTATGCAATAATAATAACACGACAATAACAATGAAAAGCATTAGATTTTATGCATTGGATTGCAATGCAGGCTGAATACCTTAAATAAATAAATTCTTTCACACACAAAATGATACACATTTTCCCAGATCTTTGTAACTGGACGATTTTTTATAAAACTTTTATTAAGTTTTTCACACTAAACAAAAGAAAGAAAGAAAATACAATACTCTTGCGACATTCAAAGTAAATACATGATCTTCTTAAGCTTAACTATTTGAGAATCTTGATAATTTATTAAATACTGCATTGAATACATAAGGTTTTTTAAATATGAACATTATTTTGGTCACAATCATGTTATCAATTAACAACAATGAGTACGCTTAGTACAGTTATAAGCATTTTATTCTTTAAACATAAAAAGATATAAGACATAAAGCCTTTTTTCTATTAAAGTATTTCTTGCTGTTGCTGTATATGCAATTATTTGTGGAATTTACGAGTTTCGGAAAATGCCCATCTTTCTAAAAATTTTATCGTGGGCGAATCCATAAGAAATTTTTGTAACTCGAATCTTATTAAAATAAATATACCTTTGATAATAAGAGAGACAGAAAAGCCATAATAGCTGTTTTACGGTATCTTTGTAGAATAGGTGTCCTTCCTTACTTCACAAAGTCAGGACACAAGCCAAGTAAACAATAAACAATATGATAATGAAAAATGATAGCAAATCTCAATTTTTCATCAGAATCAAAAAGATGGCTATCCTCATCTTAATAATAATTTGCATTATACAAAAACGTATAAAAAAGCAGTAAACAAATAACAAAAGCCTATAACTACATTGTGGAACATTACCAACATTTGTACCGTACTTTTAGATAATTTATATACTCCTTTCGCACTTACTTTGAATATAAGCCATTGTATTGTTCTTGGAGTTTTAATTGCATAAGTGTCAACTAGGAAATTGGAGTTAGTGGAAGAAGTGTTAATATTAATTTATAAAATTGCGTGTGAATGAATGCACGCTGTGTGCTGCCAGGATTTAAAATAAATGATACATTATCAATTATTTTAGAGTTAAGTCATCATCATAAATGTCAGGTGGAATTGCAGTATTATACATGAATGACTTGATGTAAGTGTAAGCAACACAATATGTAATATTATTTTTATATGTACTTGGCCTACCTTGACTCTGAAAAAAGGGAAATAGCTTACAAGTCAATTACATTAGTTTTACTAGCTCAGGTAACAATTTACAGGAGAAACATTAAAATTCTTTAAGTGGTGATTAACTGCAGGCGATTTTTTTACTTTTTTGTATTCGGTCTGCAATTTAAAATGCATTTTCTTAGAAAAAGTCAAAAAGCCACATGCGATTTCTTGAAAAAAAAACTAACCCTCATTTGTTTCTTTGTTTTATTCTTGCTCTTTAGAAGATAATAAGGTGTTGGTGATGCTGGTTTCGGTTTCAATTTGTTTTTTAGATTTTTTTTCTAGATTACATTCCAGTATCTCTTATTTTATTTTACAATAAGCTCAGGATAGGATAGAATTGATACGTCTTGAAATGGGTTTGAAGTCTGAATTCAAGTCAGTCAATAAGCTCTTAATCAAACATGCATTGTTACACAATGTAAGTGCCATGGATATACTAATGCTTCATAAAGACATCATAAGTTGTGTAACTTTTTCAGCTGTATGAAACCCAAACTTCTTTACACTCACTCCCTTAAAATTATGGGATAAAATTTAGATCTGGCTTCTGCAACAACCTCAAGATTTTTTTAAATACAAAAACTATTTGAAATATATGGCAGAAATAAATGTCAAATTCACCCTCTCGGCTTGACAATTATCCCTGAACGAATACAATGAGCTTACATTTTTTTTAAAAACGAAACAAACGATCTTGACTCTTGTAGTGGTTTACATTGTTTTATTCTTTTCATTACTAAAGTTCCAATGTGGTTTATGGTTTGAGCTTGCACACGCAACAATAAGATCATGAGGGACAGAATTCACACTCTCACACTTATAGCATGATCAAAATGTAGAAAAAAAGTTAATTTTTTATTTATTTTGTGTTAAAATCACTTAAATTTCTAAATATGATAATTGCAAACCTAATTTATATCTTTGTTGAAAAGCGAGAAAAGATAGCATCAAATCAAACGCTTGTCCCAATTTTGGCTTTAAGTAACAGCCGACAAAGACAAAGACATTAACCGACTGTACATTAAATACTGACCTTGACCTGTAAGGTACTTAATAAGCTGACGACTCAAATCTTGATAGCTTTTGTCAACAGAACATAACTGTACTCTTTGAATGGCAATGCAAATACAATTATTCAAATCTAAGTTATCTTTGTTGAATTTAATATATACATATAATATAGGTAGGTTTGATAATACGGCTAATTTGATCATCTTCATCGCTGATTTTAAACAAGAGTGTAGGAATTAGTTGTCTTTTGTTTATTCTCATTTAAACTAAAGCTTTTCTGACACGCTTTCCATTTCTTCACAATGTTTTACTCTGCATCTTAAATAACAACGTTTTTTGTAAATCTTAACACATTTAGTTCGACAAGCTTCAAGCATATAATAATAATAGGATATTTGTCTGCACCAAGTATAGTTATCTTAGGAGAAATCAATTAATGATTAAAAAATTCTTCTCTAGAGAGAGAGAGAGAGAGTTGAGAATTGGACAGATTGACAAAAATATACAAAAAAACTCATTCTATGAATTCTATGATTTCGATTCACTATCAAACTTAGTAGTTTTTACGATTAAACTTTTCTTCCGAGTTAAATCGTTTGCAAATTATCACTCCGAATAATAAAGCTAAATAGCTCTAAAACCTAGACTAATAAGCCTACCCAGACCCATAGTCAGTCAGTTGTTGCTTAAATTGATCAGATACACACACACACAGAAAGATTTCATAATTTAAAATATTTTGTTATCAAAATGTTTTAAGAAGGATTATGAAAGAAGGGTGAAAGGGTTAAACAGATCATGTAATCCAGAAATGCAGTTTTTTGTTGATTGGAAAAGAGGATTGCCCAGTTCATTTGATTTCATTTCATGATGATTACACACCCTACCTACCAGTACATACATATTTCAGACCTGCCTTTCTTTAATATCCTTTTTCTTGAATAACTCGTTGTAATACAGAATTTATTATGGTTCGTTCGCACTTATACTTTAGTTACAAAGTACATCACTCACTCACACACAAACACACAAGAGCATTTATTTCATTTTCTTCTATTTATTATTATTATTATTATTATATTGAGTAACTGTTATAGACCTGGTTTATGCAAATTTTTTTTATTATTTCTACCTTGCAGTATTTATTTTGTATTTCTGTCATTCTTGCATGCAACAATTTTACAACATTTGCATTAACATTGCATTACATTAGAATATAATACAACTAAACTAACTTACCCATGCCCTGATGCCCTTCCACTGCCCTGACTACTTACATAATAATAACGTATAATATATATATCTGAATCTAATACCTACCTACCCAGCAAATGAATAAAACGTAAAAATTTTCAATTATT
This sequence comes from Isotoma viridis, assembly GCA_034696425.1. Taxonomy (NCBI): domain Eukaryota; kingdom Metazoa; phylum Arthropoda; class Collembola; order Entomobryomorpha; family Isotomidae; genus Isotoma; species Isotoma viridis. The sequence goes on along the minus strand of JAQGAA010001092.1, from coordinate 13,157 downwards.
TTTTTTTCTTTAATTTTAAGTTCATTTTTTTCTTCTAATTCCTTTCTTCTAAACCATCAATCCATACCAGTAGTACAACTTATTTTATTATTGAAAAATAAAAGGATTGCTGCAATTTAGCACAAACCTATAATAGTGTTATTGTGCCTAAATGTTGTAACATGAAATCCTGAAATCCATCGATACTTTTTATTATAGTGATTATTCTTCTCAGCAGCATTTATTTATTCACCTAGTTCTTGTTATTAGCAAAGAAATTTGTTTTAAACTCAGATTTGTACATAAACTAAGGTAATCTGCATGCAAATCCTGGCATTGGTAATAAGTTGACTTTTTAAACATTCACCAGTATGGGTGAACTTTGAACCCTTCACTTGGGACTTTGTGATCTGCAACAATAATCATTACAAATAATTATAACCCTTGCTACTTCCAAATTGCAAATTGATCCTTGCTATATAGCCTATTCCTATTGTTGCACATCTTGTTCTCGTGTCTTTAATAGTCTCGTTCTCTTTTACTGTAAATAAATTTATGTACCTAATAAGATAAGCTTCAGGCAGATTTGATGCTATACTAAGGTTTAGTAATAACAATACTCATATTAAACCTTATCTTCATGGAATTATAAGTCAAGTACAAAACACATAATTTCAATAGCAGAAGTAATCAAATCCCTTCTACCCAGGTTTTTAATGCACCAGGGTTTATTACCGTATATATTTTATTTTTACTGCCAAAGTCGTACCGTATTTTGAACTGACTTGTTTGCATTTATTTTTAAAAAGGTAGTGGTAAGGCTATAACTTCACAAATCATTAATAAAAGTCGTTAACAATTACGGATTAGAGATCAGATCAGGTGGTACGACTTTTTTGTGTCATCATTCTAAATCACCACCACTTAAGACTCTCGTGTTACATTATTAATTTTATGAAACAGGAAACAAAGAGTTAAGGTTAAAAAAAGTGCGAAAGAGCAAAACTATATAACAACACCTACTCTGAACTCGGTTTCAGTATTTAATAATATAATAATAATTATCCGTTAGCAATTACTTTGGTAAAGATAATAAATTTTTATACGAGTTGCGTGCAACTCTCTCTCTCTCACTAAACATGATCAAAGAATGCAATTACTATTCTTTAAATTGAGCTTAAGTTTATATTCCCTACCTTGATTGAAATGTCAAAATGCAACCTTCTTGACTCCACTGAACAACAAACAACAAATGTGCATGTACGAAGCTGCATTAACCAAAGGTTAATAAATCGAAGGTCTGATGACTATGCTGTATGGTTGTTTTGTATTATGAGAATTAGTAATTAAGGATTTAGTGTTTGTATTATGATTATCAATTAGTAAGGATTTAAAGATTTGTGAATAATTGTTGTTATACGAAATTATTTTGCTAGACGTATTATTACCTAAATGCCTGTCATCTATAATTTAGGAAGTCACCTGTGTAAGACTAGTCTGTATTGTACTAAACAGTTGTATGACTTTTGCAATGCAATAAACGGCTAAACAAACAAACAATGTTAGCAAAAACATTTAAGATTATTCCAGTCCGATTTTAAAAACATTGTAAATCTGTTCTGAGTCAATGATTTGTATAAAAAACAATTTTAATCATCTAAATACTATCCAACAATGATTCAATCAAGCACCCTTAGGAAACGTTACACACAGAAAGACAGATTGATTTCTATGAATTAAACGTCTACTTCCTGGCTGTTGCTATATACTACTGCGGCTCTAAATCTTTGAGCTTTATTCATTGCCTTTGCATCTTAATGTCATTATTATGAAACAAAGTTTGCTTTGCTAGTTAAACCCCAGAGCTGAAGTGTACCTGGTGATAATACGATATAATAAATTGATCAATTAAAATCACAAACAACTATGTATACACACACAACATATATACTTCTTTTAACTAAAAGGTTTACAATAATAATACATATTTATGTCCTTATTTAGCCATTAATTAGATTCTACTTTTTACAATTGCCACCGCGTACTAGCATCTGAACAAATACCTTTTTAAAAAATTAGCTCTTCTCCCTTTTTGTTTGCACAAGTACAAGAAACAACAATGTAGCATAGTTTGTAGCTACGCAATGATAATGGCGTAAATAATGACTGCCAAATGTCAATAAATCTTTAACAAGCTTACTTCTTTTTCATCCATAATACAACAACCAAGCGGCTTCATATCTTGTAGATTGTCCAAGCTTTTGAAAAAAAACCCTGTTATGTTTGCTATGTCAAGTATTTCTGTCTAACTAACTAGTGCATCCCATCAAAATATCAGGTTTTTTAGCTTTATACCCCCATTCATGTCACTAACTTGTTGATCAATGATTCTATAAAATATTATTCTACCTAAACACTATAAACATCACACGTTTAACTTCAATATACCTGTCTCTAGTGAAAATGTCACTTGCTCACAAGCCCGTACTATCAAAAACCAACTTGAATTCAACACTATATCATTCCCCACAGGACTGACTCCTATCCCGCTTGACCACTACCAACAACATCATGAAGCTTCCTTGACCTTCTCTTATGTAATTTGACCATACACAATAAAATAATTACCTTCTTTGGTATTAGCGTAGCTATATAGTACCATCACCACCCCTGGGAGCTATCAAGAAATTCAACAATGACAATGTTGACCATGGACTTGTCCGCATAGATAAAAAATAATTGTGGACCAACTAGGTACTTAAATATCAAAAGACACACAAAAGTAATAGCATTTTGTTTTCTTCTCTTTAATCACAATCTTTGACGAGTATTTCTTACAACCCATTGACTAAACTAAACTCGGACTGATATACATTATGATGATGATGGTATTACATATTACGGTACTACTATTAGGCATCAGATTTTTTTACCCTTTAAAGATTTCTTTGTACAACTATTCAAACAAATAACTATGAAGGGGACACTGACCTTTCACAATTAGTAGTTTGTAATGTACAAAAAAGATACATAAAATTTACTTATAACTTCTTTCTCGATGAACTGACTTCCTGATGCGGACCGTCTATGTGTATCCACTGCATAAAATATCCAAAAAAAACTCAACCCTACCTTATAGCTTCCAAATAAAATATTATTATTATTATCGTCATCATTACAGTCTCAAAAAGCTCATCTTCGAAGTATTTCAAGATTATACACGGAGCAACCGAAGCCAAGCTTGGAAAAAATTTTTTATTAGTGTATTTTTCCTTTGCAATTTCCGTCAGTTTTTTCTTTCGCGTTGTTACAACTTTATCACTCTTTTAGTTCCTTTTCCATACTAAAGTCAATGTCAGTGTTATTTCGCGTTTTACTAGAAGCATATAGTTATTTCGTATACACAGATACAGAAAAATAGCCAAAAAACGTTACAACATATTTCTCTCTTCTATTGTATGAAAGGGTCTATTAGTTTTTAGCTTTATTGATGTTTGCCGGTTGTAAAGTCAAGAATAAGTATGGATTATTAATATGATTACATAAGAAAGTCTAGCTAAAAAAGTCTAGTAAAAAATACCCTGTACAGTGAGTGAGTAAAGGTAAATAAGAAAAAGTGGACTTGTAATGAATGGAGATGAATGCAAGTCGGAGCAGAATGTAAAAAAATGACATTTAATTCAATCCAAGTTGTAAATCATAGTTGAAGTTGAAAGATTTACATTTTATTTAACTTAACGGCTTTATTAAATCTCGAATTTTTTTTACTACATCGACAAGTCACCGATCCTGGTTTAAGATCTATGTAATTCATAAAACCTTTGAAAGGTAGAGATACTCTACAGTTATGGCTTATGGCCAGAATGCAATTCAATGGCAATGGCTCTCATTAAGTAATAATGATAATCTAATGTGGATATTTCATGACGATGATGATGAAAAATAATTAATTGACTCAAGTTCCACGAGTATCATTAAGGAAGATGCATAAAGTCATTACTATATACATACTACACATACGTACCTTTACTCTTTAGACTCTAGAATGCATTTGTTTGTTCGGTCGGTCAGCAAAAGACCGGACTGGATCAATGCACTTTTTTATAACTATTAAATTTTATTATATTTTATTTTATTACTTGCAATTTCTCATCTTATTTTTCTTATCACTTCAGTCATTCAGTTCCTTCGTCTCTTCTATTCAAATGAGTTTTTGCATCATTGCATTTTATTACACTTTAAAACCATTATTAGTTTTATTATTGTTATTATTATTATTTTTTTTTATTAATATTACTTCTTCATATCAAGTTATACTTGGCGGAGGGAGGAATGCAAAATATATTAATGTCTTTTAGCATTTTATATGCACAGTAACAATTCTTTTTACCCGTATTTACGATGATGAATGACAAGAAGGAAGAAACGAGTAATAGAATAATAATAAGTTTGACGGAAATCCCTAATAACATTTATTAAATTATGGGTTTCTAGTTTCTAAGCAAGGTATCTTATTATGTAACTTAACATAGATGATGATGATGATGATATGGATGATTTCCTACCTTTTAGTAGTAGACAGTTGTACTTGTAACAGTTCATTCCTTACAGTAGTAGTAAACACTAAGTAGTTCTAAGTAACTAAAAAATCATGAAGAATAGAGGTTGAGATCGAGGAATTATTTTCACCGGGTTTAGCATTTTATTATCATCGTCAACATCTCTTGTTATTTGACAGCTTGGTGACAGTAAGTTATACATACTAGTACTCTGATAAAAAATAGATGTATAAATTGATACATTAAGTAAGGTAGGGTTGTTGGGTTGGGTTGATAAGGTGTAATAGTAATAATAATGTAAGCCGTCAGTCAAGTTAACAGATTTTAAACTCTTTTTACTTTTAAGTATAAAGAGATATGTTGCAGATGAACCTTAATCTGCCATTTTTAATTTAGCTGCCCTGACGTTGACATGTTTTGTCTAATTGATTTATCTCTTTTGATTTACTTAGACATTTTTCTCCTGTGGAGCTGATCCGGTAGTAGTACAGAGTTGTGACTGGCTTTACTAACTTACTACTACCTATTGTTCTTCTCGGAGTTGTATTGATTGTTTATGTGTAAGCAGCAATCCCGAAGTTTTATCTGCCAAGGACCAGGAAGGCTTTGGAGATTGATTATTGTGGATTGATCATTGTTAAAAAGGATCTTTCATAAATTAAAATAAGAAGCAGTGTGGTTTTTACATCTTTTAAGGATTAAAAGGACACAAGGAGAAATGACCATGACGCCAGTTGACCACTTCTGGTCACTGACGTTTCTCACTTTTGTGCTTGTCTCATTCCCCATTCACAACTTTAATGTGAACGCAAGTAAGTATTCAAGTTTTGTTTTATTGATAGTGAAAAACCATTCTTAACTAAGCATTATGCTAGAGGTTGTTTATTTGAGGATACTTGTGTGTATGCGTGTGCAGTCGTATGGAATAGCGTGTTTTTGCCCTCAGATTCCTGGGTGTGAAAACTGTGTACAGTTCATTTTTATCCTGTGTTGACAAAAAAACATCATTTTTATTATGTTTTGTCAAAACTATACCATGCTTGAAAATTAAATTGTAAACTTTTTGTTATGCACTTTTATTTTATCTCTTGATCGAGGCATTCTGATGTGAATATAATTTGCAACGCATACATTTACTGATTTACTCCAAGTCTAATGGGCTTAGGTCCTCTAGGTCTTGTATGAAACATGTAAAAGAGGAAGAGTAGTAGCAGTTGCAGTTGCTGAAGAAATTTAAGCCAAGCCTAGACTTTCAAAGACAAAAAAATATTCGATTTTTAAATTTATAAGAAATTAAACTTATTATATAAACGTTTCAGGAAATGCGCTAGAACTTTTTAAGTTTTTTTATTTATAATATCAAGAGATTTTTGTGATAAATTTACAATTAATTCCTACACATAGCTCCCAAATTTAATGATTTCCACGTGCATACGCATACTTCTTCAACAAAAAACAACTCAAATTATAAAGCTTATAATTAAAATGTAGTCTTATGTAAATATATTATACGCGTGAGGTGTTATAAAATGCTACAACAGGAAAGCTTTAAATTGTTATCGTTCTCCTAATGCTTAAGCCAATGCCTTAATTAAATCGAATCTTAATTAAATTGATTCTTTAGTGCGTGTAATGGCAATAAAAGAAGTGTTTTTCAAAATCTCTGTTGACACTAATATAGTAATAATGTTGTATGTAGTATATGTAGTAATAATTAATATGTACTTTTATCTAATTTTCAATCTTCTTAATCCTTCAATCGCAAAATACAATATTGTGGAAAGAAACCCAAATCTCTTTGGAGTATTTAGTTTGGATTTGTTGACCCTTTAAACCCCTTACAGCTTAAACTGATTTTATAACCTGTAGCTAGCCGTACCTTACTTTTTCAAATCTAAAAAGTCTAATTAAATATAATAAAACATATAACAAATTTGAACCATAAAAGCATATAAAAATTGATAAAAACTGTCTTCAAAATTGGTATAAACGAAACCTTTATAATTTTAGTTTTTAAATTTTAATGACAAAACCTTTATTTCCTGTAGGAGTAGAAGTTATTTTATGAAACAAAGTCGAGTACAGTTTCCATTTCCCATGTCAAATTGTCAAGGTTGAAAATGTACGCATTTTACAAACAATACAAAGAGTTCCTGTTCCTCATGTAATCTAATTCCGAATTTGCCATTCCATTAATCCCGTTTCTCATTCAGTTGAAACCCCTGTGAAAAGCTTGGTGTATCTTGGAATCTGTGACTTTTAATTCTGCGGTTTTGCCTATTATTCACTGCAATAAATTACTTATTTAATATACTGCAATATCTCTTGTACTTAAGCAACAATTGCAATTTCCAATCCACACCCCTGCAAGTATCATTTATCATTGGACATGAAGCTAAAGAATCTTTAATTATATGCGTAAAATGAGTACGTTTCAATCTGTTATTCGCTATTTAATAATTTTTCACGCAAGGTTAGACTATAAACTATCTACTTTTTTGCATTCGCATTAAAATTCAACTCATGGAAACTGGGATTTATGAGTTTTTCATTTTGTTTTATTGCTTGTAAAACAATTTCCAGACAAAATAATGGTTTTGTTATGTAATGGCTTAAAGTTAGATATTATCCCATTTATAAAGTTTAAGAAGTATAAGAAATCCTTCTCAAGAGAATATAACAACTGGTGTGTCATCGCATAAGATTTTAAGTAAGGATTTGCTATTTTGTAATTTTTCAGCTCCAATAAACCGTCAAGTTGGAATAAGTGAGAATGTGTTCATCACTGTTCAAAATGACACTTATGGATTCGAGCAAAGAGGTACGGTATATGATTATGTTCATTTGTTTTACACGTTGACATTCCCCTTACCTATGATTTTGTGCAGAATAATATAAAAGCTCATTCATGTATGTAACTACAAACTACAAGGCCGAAGAATGAGTCAGGTGTATTATATACTTTCCAGTTGAATTGTAAAACAAAAGCGGAGAATTTATGACTTAGACAAAATATCAGGGATAAATCACTTCAGTACATTTTCTAAAATTGTTCATTTCCTCTTAAAAACTTGAATTGCATCCTGAAATCCTGATTCATCCTACCTGAATCCCCATTTTGTAATTTTTCAGCTCCAATAAACCGTCAAGTTGGAATAAGTGAGAATGTGTTCATCACTGTTCAAAATGACACTTATGGATTCGAGCAAAGAGGTACGGTATATGATTATGTTCATTTGTTTTACACGTTGACATTCCCCTTACCTATGATTTTGTGCAGAATAATATAAAAGCTCATTCATGTATGTAACTACAAACTACAAGGCCGAAGAATGAGTCAGGTGTATTATATACTTTCCAGTTGAATTGTAAAACAAAAGCGGAGAATTTATGACTTAGACAAAATATCAGGGATAAATCACTTCAGTACATTTTCTAAAATTGTTCATTTCCTCTTAAAAACTTGAATTGCATCCTGAAATCCTGATTCATCCTACCTGAATCCCCTGTAAAATTTACACATCAACAATAAAATTTGCCTAGAGTTAGAATAAGACTAACAAGTTCATCCTATTCCTATCTTTTTACTAAATGAACCCTTATAAAGCATTGTTAAAAATGAAACGTTTGACCCAACAGTATGTTCAATTGACTCAATGACCTACGGAGACGGTGAAACAATTCCCACAGCTTCTCCTTGTGAACACTGTGTATGCCGTCCACCTGGATTTGCTTGTACAATCATAAGCTGTGAATACCGGCCTGGGTGCAAGGCCTTCAAGAGGTCGAATCAATGTTGTCCCGAGTACCAGTGTGGTAAGTATCATTTTTAATCTTAAATCCTCATCATTTGTATTCAATTCCCAACTGTGCCTGGCCATTGCCCTGATTGCACTTTTTTTGGTTGCATTAACATCAATAAAACCAAACATATTTCATAAATGTATTTTGATTTCATTTGCAAACTTGCATTTCAACCAAAACAAGAGAAAAATAAACTCTTAAGTCTCAATTCAAGTTCCTCCATCAGTGTTAAACACTGTGCAAACATAAAGTAAAAATTTTAGACCAGCAGTTTTAATAGTTTTCCCATTCACGAGCAATTACTCCGGATGATTGGGTGTGTAGAAACAACAACAAAAATGCTAAAGATAAGTATACAAAGGTTTTATACATGATGGTAATGTGACTCACCCTTGGTAACTCTGACTGCCCTGGTCATCATCATTGCCATTACCCATACCCTCATCATCATCATCATCTCATCACCATAATCATCATCAGGTGGAAATTAATCCAATTAAATTAGACCTTGAAAACCTGCCTCCACTACTCCTGATGAGGGAACGGTGATTGAGTTCGATTTCAAAAAAATCAAACTAAAAACAAGTATCAACTTCCCTTAGGCTTGGTTGTTGTTGTCATGCTAAGCCTGTAATTGTTTTATTCTTTTTCAATGCATACCATCATCATAGCATACTCACAGTGAATCCATGCATACCTACTTCATTGGATAATCCAACTTGCATAATATTTTTATTTATTTATTTGTGCATTTTTTTATTTTGAAGATGCATTGCGTTACCTTTTAGACTTTTAGCTTACTTATTTTTTAACATGTAGTTAGGATTGGGATCAGTAGAAAAGAGTATTATTTTATTTTGCATGGACAATAATAGGTTTGGTTTGCTCACTTGTTTAAAGAGACCAGGCAGACCGGTTATTTTGCTTGGAATAATGCAAAGAGCTGCAAGAGAGTAAATCAGGAAGTTGTTTCGTTCTCTAATTGCAAGAGATGAGGATTCACCTAGGGAGGGTGAATCTCTCTCGGCCAAACCAAGACAAGCCATTAATTTACTGACTGTTATGCTGTCTTCTTGTGTGTAAGCGTCACATTTGCATTCTCAATGATTCAACTAAATACAAAATATTACACGTAAACTTATAAAACTATTAAAATTAAATGACATTTTAAACATGATGATGATGAGACTTAAGAGCTTATGAAAACAACGTAAAGACTCTCATTTTTGACCTTTACTAGCTTGCTGAATTAAATATTTTGTAGTTTGTGGTTTGACTTGCTTCTTGCCGTGTGCTGGGATCGAATAAAACTGATCTTAACCTCAAGTCCTTTGCATATCTAGTGTATTTGCGTTTTTAAGTGGTTTTTCTTTAATTTCATGCTGAAATCAACTTTGCTTTGGTGTGAAAAGATGTTTTTTATGCTACTATGATGAACATGGGTCATGTTATTTGATACATTTACATGTTGGATTAACGTTAGGGAAGAGTAATGGTTATACTGTGTTTACTAATCAATTAAGAAATGTCGATTTGAGTAATTTGATCACTCTATTATTGCTCATCAGATTTACCATGAATTAAACGTATGTTTTAATTGTTTTGCAATAAAATGGGAGTTTTCCATTCAAATGAAAAGGTTCGTATTTAGGTGAATTAGAGTTGAATCGACTTTTGAAATAAACTTTGGTTATTTTATTAACAATTTTAATTCATTAAGAATCTGAATTTCAGTAAATATTTCATTCCAAGGATTCTACTTTCAAGGTTTCAAGTTCTATTATTTAACATTTATTAAGAGAAACACTCGAAAAAGTTCCGTTTTCTTTTTAAAAAAATACGATTTTTTACCTTAAAGATTGTCATCCATAGCTAGAATGCTAGATCGATGTGGACAAGATAAATCAAACTGGAGTTGAAGTCTTGAGTATCTATATAAAGCTATGTGAATATGTAGCAGTAATCAGTTCTCCGGTTTCTACCTCTCCAATTGTTCCTATTATTATTCATCCCCTTACTTCTAGAAAGTTTCAAGTCCCTCATAAAATGTACAGATTTCAAATAAGTCTCTTCATCAGTCGAAGATTACATAGAATAAGAGGTAGAATGAGTATCTGTTAAAATCCGTCTCAAAGTTTACTTTTACTCATGAACTTATATAGTCGCCTATGGTTGTATATAGTCGCCTAATATGCATGATATACTATACACACTTGTAAAGGACACTAACTCACAAATTAGAAAATCCCTGTTCTTCATTAGCCCTTAGCCTTAGTATCTACAAGTATAGCTAAATATGCTGTAGCACTTTTGTATAAGCTAGGATCCCATAAGAGGTTCAACTTTTAAACCACTCCACAGATTTTATACGAATTTAAAACCATGCAAAGTACACCTTTTTACTTAATAGTAGTCGTTAAAGGTAACCAAAGACGTAAAGCCAATATCAAATTAAAGACTGGGAAAGTTGGAGAAACTTTTCAAAACTTTGTGCTATAAGTACTACCTTCTGGCTACAACTGACTACAACTGACTGACTACAACGGATATTGCATTAATGTCTTTTCAGAATATACTTCTAAATATTACAAGGATGGTGAAAGTATAAGGAAAGTATATTGGAAATACGAAGATACATTTTTTAAAGAAAGTTTTCGTATGTAAAATGAAATGGCTTTCTCCTAACTCATGTAGTTTTATAGACTAAAATACTTGATATTCTAAGAAACTGATTGTAAGTACTTTTAAAAGTGATTACTACAATGAAGGACTTTTTGCATGTAGCAGTCTGAATACCTATATTTCTATACCTATTCGAACAACTATATTTCTATTTATATTTAGAAATTCCAATACCATTATGCCTCTGAGATATAAAGTACAACAATTTCTTAAAAAGAGCACTTGCTAGTGATTTTTGGTTAGTATGAACTAACATTGTGGTATAGTATTATAGTTCATTCTATTCAAGAAAGACCATGTATCAGCCAAGGAAAACAAAGTGTATGTATGGTTCAAAATAGCACAACAACTTAATACTTTGACTTGATCAGATTTGTTCAATTTAATTCAATCAAAAGAGAAAACTTTCTCAATTTAATCAGATTAAACTATTCCGTCTAGAAGTTAATAGTTAACAAATGCAACTAACTTAAAGCCATTCACTGTTCACTACTGTCTGCTTAACTGGGTAGTCGTATTACGTAGTTCTAATGTAATCAGTGATGCTTGAGTTTTAATAGTAAAAAAACTCTTACCTTGTTTTTATTGATAACTTTAAAGTAGTAAGAGATTTTTTATGAGAATTCACTGTCCATTGTAGTTCCTTTGTATCATCGGATCAGAAACGACAAAGTGGGAGTAAAATTACTAATTTGAAGTTTCATAGAACAACTTTAAAATGGAATTTCAAAGTTTGTTTTATTCATTTTGTATTTAAATTTGAAGCAACAGACTTATCAAATAATATGACGTATGCAATGCAATCAATCACATCCCCCTGAACTATTCACTCACGGTGAAGGGGGTTGCGGTTGAGATTCAAAATGCTAAGAAACAAACAATAAAGACTTATTTATGATACCTTGAGAAAAGGCTATTATAATCTTTCAATGCTGAAAGAAACGCCAACCATTAAACATAAAGTATGCATTTGCCAATGACACTGCCGTTAGAAAACGACAAACCTTTTACGATTTAAATACTTCTAAATTAGCATTCTGGTTTTATCGTTGAAGTTATTTGATGAAGGCGACATAATCAAAGAAACTGCTTAACAATTTTAAACTCACTAACTTAAACCAGTCCAGTTTTAATGAAAAAAAAACTAAAATTAATCTTCCTGGTTCTTAAGTGCGTTTAAAAACTGTTCCAATTAAATTACATTTTAACATTTTTCCTTGCTGCATTATCTTTAAATAAGTACCTAATTGAGGACACATTTTGTATTTTTATACTAATTAAACTTCAAAATTTTATATTGAGTACAAATTAAGCGAATTTTACATGAATACATTATCAACAGTACAATTTCCTAGGAAAATTATGAAAACAATGAAAACACCATTGCGTATAATGTTTCTAGTTTAATATCCAAAATCCACTTGGTTTGGTACGAAAAATCAAATCGCACCAATCTTAACGCAACAATTGAACATAGACATTAATTCGATTGTTGCTTATTTATTAAGCTGCAATTGAACCGAAACAAAATGTCATTGTTTCTCACAGCGTCATAGCTACTACGGCCACAACATTCATTCATATGGGCAATCTCGTGAAACGTATTATCTTTGATTTATTTATCGTCCTTTCGGACATAACAAAAGGGAATTAAACATCGCTGCATTGACGATCTAACTACAGGATTAAATTGAGAAAGAGTATGACCACACAATAAAAAAGTGTTGGAATGACTCAAATTTTTACATTATATTTGTCACAAAACAGAGGTTAAAAATTGCAATTTTAATAAATCCCATGGGTAATAAACCTTTACAAAAAAATTATTTTGATTAAACATTTTCAAAAATTTGTTTCCTACTTGTACAATTTTAAATTTTAAATGGTAATTATATACATTTGGAAATGGAAATTCTGGACAGTTTGAGATTGAGTGGGTACTAGTTTTCCGGTTGTTTTTGCATTTAATGCATAATCATATTTGGGGCAATACAACATCATCTTGAATTGCATTTAATGCATAATCATATTTGGGGCAATACAACATCATCTTGAATTGCATTTAATGCATAATCATATTTGGGGCAATACAACATCATCTTGAATTGCATTTAATGCATAATCATATTTGGG
>JAQGAA010001091.1:0-17401 GCA_034696425.1 Isotoma viridis | reverse complement strand
TTATTAATTATTCTAATGGTTTCCAAAAAATAACTAAAAAACAGATGAAACTTTGAAATACTTCCCATATTATTTTACTTTAAACTAATGTTACCGTTCATATTCAAATTGTATATCGTTGTCGCATGAGTTTATACCTTTATAAAATGAGTTATACGCTAAACTATGTAAAAAATATAATAAAGTAGTGAGATCTTAAGTTACCAAGAATTCATTTTTTTACACAGGGTAAACGATTTTTTAATACATGCTATCATGTTTACTTTAGTTTGTGCAATTAAAAATCTCAAGTTTGATAATTATCATCATTATTTCATGTATACAATACTATGTTTAAGTCAACATTATTGACAATTGTCAAAACTATTATTCACTTCAAGCAAGATCAATATAGTTTAGCCAAAAAACTATCCCTACGTTATGATTAGCTGCTTATGTTCAGGGCCCCTTGTGTTCAGCAAGGGCGCTTATGTTCTTTCTGAGTAATTATTAGAAAAACTAGACGCTTTTTTGGTTGCATAATACCGTATACCCTCAACAAGATAAAAGTAAAATCTATTTTTCCCCTATTTCTTAGATTTCATTATGATTATCGTTCTGAATTACCTTTATTGAACATTATTCATTCCTCAATGTTTGAAAGTTTCTTATACCACCCATTGAATAAAAATACATTTTCCTTAAAGAAGATTGCCATACCAAAGTATTAAACAAAATTTCCTACCACAATACCTGATTACAAAGCATATTGCTTATATGAACATTATTTATTTAGATTTAAGAAATGGAATTTAAAAAGGGTTTACTTCGACAAAAACTCAACAATTTTACTGTGGAAAGTCGAATTCTAAGGAATTAACTAAGGAAATTTTTTATTCTTCAAATGAGACAATAATACGTATATTATATGTTACCGCTGTGGATAATACAGGTACCTAGGTTGGGTAGACGAAGGTATCGTTGATTTGGATTTGGACTATAAATGTTTAATTTAATATATTCAAACCCCATAATATTTTAAATTTAATACCATTTCGAAATTCAATAAGACAAGGATTATACCGCATTTGCCGAATTAATAGAATCTCATCATATTATGGCAAGTAGACAAGTTATTTTTTCAACCCATTTCATTAAACTAAATTCATGTTAGACATTTTTGAAAGGCTAGTGACATGGATCCTGACAATTAGCTCCACAGGGACTCTAATTCAGGAAATACGGTTGAGTTGATATCACAAGTTTTAAAAAAAATATTCATGTAATTGATGGATGATGGTTTATTCTCCTTTTTAAAATGCTTGCGTCTAGCATTTATTTTCCTTTAACTTCTAATAAACTGCACCTATTCTGAAAATTTATTCAATTCTAACCACTACTCCCAAGAACCCCTTCAATCGCATTCGAATCCATAAACTTATTTATTGAAAGCAATAAAAAGTTTTAAAATAAAAGTTTATAAAATTTCTGAAACATTGTACCCAATTAAAATATTTTAAATAATTAGCAAAGGAACAATGTTGAATAAGTAAAAACTATTAAGTAGTAATAAGCAGATAATTATTTCGGTGCGGTAAAGAGTTAGTAACTGAATCGTCATCAACCACAACCCAAAAAGGCCAAGATTTTTGTAAAAGTATAAACTTCGGACAATATGCCAACCAAATTAGTTTTACAAGCTCTTGACACCTACGCCTGGATTTACCAACGCTTCGAACCAATTCCTGTACAATGGGATTCTACTCGCAAACAATTTTATTACATTTCGAATAAATGGAATCTTTTAACTTGGTATAGTAGTCTCGCAGTTCTTGGAATATATGGAATTGGCACTTATTCATTTGTCCTTTTAAGAGAGCTTCTAGTTCTAAGAAGTGATTTGTCTTTACTGAAGATCTTCCTCATGATCGGTTTGCTCATTTTTGGAACTTTGGCCCTCTGCTTGTCAAAAGCTTTCACACAGTTCGGCGAAGATTTTATATTTGGTTGGAATCAAATGCAAATCGTGGAGACCCGGCTTTTCAGTAAGTTTATCAGTTTAAACTTTCAAGAACCAAATTTCCTTTACAAATTGTTAAATATGAAGTTAAATTGTTTTTAAATTTTCAACAGAGTCTCAAAACAAAAAGAAAGATTTGTGTTTGCAGAAAAAACATACCGATCTCGATATAATAGGAGTAGTATCAATTGGTCTTGTAATCATGAGTGTTACTTGGCCTTTCATTGGAATACTTGGAGGAATACTTTTTAAATTGGATCCATACGATTTCTTAACACAACATATTCCTCAATTATCGATTGATGACAAGCATTTCCTCATTAAATTAATAGTCATTTTCATCCGAATATTTCTCATTTTTCGGATGGTATTACAGTTTTGTAAGTTACTCCCCCTCACTGCCATACTCTTTGTTACAGGATTGCAAATGATTATCAGAATTCTTCAGGTCATCAAAAAAGAGAGCAATATTAGCTTATCTACTAAAATATTCTTGAGTAAGCTTATCACATCTAGAAAGTTACAGAGTTTAATTGACATGCATGTCCTTCAAATGGTTTTATGGACAATTTGGAGACGATTTCAAGAATGTGGAACATGCATGTTCATGGCTCTTGGATTGCCAATTAGTGTGCTTTTTTGTTCTGGAGCAATCAGAGGGTACAATTTGCTACCTTTTTTTGTATATATATATTTACCAACTGGAGTTGCAGCAATGCTTGCCATATCTCAAAATACTTTACCCCTAGCAATTAACATCAATGAAACAACAAAAACACTTCTGAGAAAATGGAAGATAGCTACCAGTTTGCAAGTAAAGGACAGAGCATTTTTGTATAGAAAACTTCGATGCCAACAACCATTGACTTTGTACGTAGGGATAGGTGGACTTAACTTTTTTAGACTTAAGAAATCAACCCAAACGACTTATTTCTGGGTTGTTGCTACCTATATTGCCCAAATAAATTTAGCTGTGCCTCATTATCTTGTTGAAAAAGCCTTGGGTTCATTTACAGCGAGTTTATATGAGCTATTTTAAATTTTTAACCCATATACTTTTAATTTAGTAGAATGTAATGTGTTTGTTTAGCATTCACTCCAATATTATTTAGAATGCCTGCAAAAGATTGCGATTGAGCTTTCCAGTTTCTTTATCGAACTGTCCATTTTTTCTTAGTTTTTATGTTCGAATTATTGTTTGTTCATACCCTCCGATTAATCTTCAACCACATTTCAGTCTTTACAAGTTTAATAATTATTTTGCTTCTTTTCTAGTATGAAAATAATAGATCTCACTTATTCAAGAAGTTTGTGTTCAGCAAGATATATATAGGCATCAGATTTCGTTAGAGTTATTAACTACGCAGAAGGCAGAATGACTACATTGTGTTGTTTAGTAAACTTGTAATGTGTTTGTTTAGCATTCACTCCAATATTATTTAGAATGCCTGCAAAAGATTGCGATTGAGCTTTCCAGTTTCTTTATCGAACTGTCCATTTTTTCTTAGTTTTTATGTTCGAATTATTGTTTGTTCATACCCTCCGATTAATCTTCAACCACATTTCAGTCTTTACAAGTTTAATAATTATTTTGCTTCTTTTCTAGTATGAAAATAATAGATCTCACTTATTCAAGAAGTTTGTGTTCAGCAAGATATATATAGGCATCAGATTTCGTTAGAGTTATTAACTACGCAGAAGGCAGAATGACTACATTGTGTTGTTTAGTAAACTTGTACTGAGTTAATTTTAAATGATTTTTATGATACAATTAACACACCAAAAGTATACAGGACTATACAGGTGTGTATTGAAAGAATTGTAATCTCTGGTCTCTGCTACATTTAAACAAAGCAAAAAATAAAGGAAAATTTTAATGCGTAAATATAAGTTTTAAATAATTTCTTTGAGGGATTGTTTGTGGTCTCCAAATGCGATTTCCAATGTTAAAATAATTATTGTGAATTTTGCTATTTGCGAAAATACAATCGAACTCCTCTATAAATAAAATATGCAAACAAGAGTATTTTGATTGATACCATTTAAAACTTTGAAGGGATAACAAAGATATTGTAATTTCCCAATAAGTAAAACCTCATCATATGGCAATTAGACAAGTTAATTTTTCAACTCAGATCCTTATACCAATTTCACATGGAAAGTTTTGGAAGGCCAAGGACATGGACATCTAGCTCCAAAGAGGATCTAACACGGTATTTGAGTTTATATCAGAAGCTCTTTAAATAATTATGTAATTGAGCAACTTCTTCCAACGTTTTATAATAAATATTACATTCTAGACAGTAAGGTTAATTCGGAATATTTTTATTCTACTATCAGAATTAATATTCTACTCTCAAAAATTAAACCATTTACCAATATAATTCTACCATTAAAAATAAATGCTTGAATTTATAATTGATTATGTACTTAGCTAATCTTCAATTCTATCAGGTCACTTAAAATCGTGTTTTAGGAAGCTATTGAACATTTGTGGCTTTAAATAGAAAATTCAAAAGCTTGACCGCAGCATTTTATTGAAAAAATTTTTAAATTAATGAAAGTCAGTTTTTTACGAATTGTTTTAATCTTAAAGTTACCTAAGCGTAGACAAATTTTAATTTTATCATATAGGATTAACGGAGTTTTTCATTTTGAAGTACTTTATAATTTGCTATCCAAAAGGGCACGATTGGCCTCTTGGCATTTCATATAATAGGCCCCTCTTATTAACTTTTTCTTTCTTAAAATTCTAATTCTGTTCTCAATTTTTCATGCATAACATTAATAAAACTTAAAAGTTCGATTCGTCTTCAACCAACCTCGTTGCAGTACACGCCTACACGCTTCGATTATCTATTGGTTTTTGATTGCTCAATTTTCATCTTATGAGTTTTACAACAATGTACCTGCATGTTAGTGAGGTAATAAAGCGTCAAGGACTGAAATGGTAAATCCACATCGAATTAAGTATTGATATAAAATATACTTTTATATTATTTTTAATTATTGTATAGGTTTCCAAAAAATAACTAAAAAACAAATGATTTCAAAATGCTTCGTATATTCTTTTACTTTAAACTAATGTTACTTTTCATACTCAAATTGTATATCGTTTTCGCATGAGTATTTATACCTTTTTATAAAGAATGAATTTTAACTATGTAGAAAATATAATAAACTGGGGAGCCAAAGAGATAGTACACCGGGTAAAAGATTATTTCATATAATTTCATCCTTTCTTTGGTTCCTGCAAAGTTCAGTTATACATTTTTTAGTGAATAGTATTTCATAAAACGTAATCGCCATATGTATAAGTCACCACATATTATATTGCCAAAGCTGTTCACTGAAACATTGGTTCAGATTATGCCAAAAAGCAATAATGCTCAATGAGTCAGTCATGTCGCCAAACAATAGAATATCATAAAGAGGAAATATCATTTCCTTACTATTTCTTAGAAATCATCATGATTATACCTCTGTCTTACTGACTTTTAAAACTTTTAATACACATTGCATGAATATACATTTTGATAAAGGGGGATACTCTTCTCCAAAAAATTCGTATCACATTGGAGGAGTACCTGCTCCACTACCTTAATACTTTCTGAAAAGAAAAGTACCTAATAAAAAAAATTACAAAAGCCTTAGTTATTTATTTATTTAGATTTGAATTTGAGAAATAATATTAAAAAAAGCTTACTTCGACTAAACCTCTACAATTTTAAGATGGAAAGTCGAATTCTAAAGAGTTAACTTAAGCATACATTTGTATTATAAAACTTATTTAAGTTTCGGGGAAATTTAATCAACCTTCATGATAGATAAACTATGTGAATATAAATATTTTAATAGGATTCAATGAGAAAACGAAGAAAACGTATTTTGATGATTAGAACATCATATGATACAGTGTAGAAGCTGTTTTTCAACCCAGATATCTATGTTACTTATTTCACATTAGAATTTTTAGGAGTTAAAGGGAATTGGATGTGACTGTGACTGTAACAGTGTGAGGCTCGTTCCCCAGGGGTTCTAATTCAGTAAATACGGTATTTAAGTTTAGATCACCAGCTCTTTAAATATTTAATTAAAATTGAGCTGAGATGGTTTCAAAACGCTTTCCTTATTTTAAATGTTGAAGCATACATTTGTATTATAAAACTTATTTAAGTTTCGGGGAAATTTAATCAACCTTCATGATAGATAAACTATGTGAATATAAATATTTTAATAGGATTCAATGAGAAAACGAAGAAAACGTATTTTGATGATTAGAACATCATATGATACAGTGTAGAAGCTGTTTTTCAACCCAGATATCTATGTTACTTATTTCACATTAGAATTTTTAGGAGTTAAAGGGAATTGGATGTGACTGTGACTGTAACAGTGTGAGGCTCGTTCCCCAGGGGTTCTAATTCAGTAAATACGGTATTTAAGTTTAGATCACCAGCTCTTTAAATATTTAATTAAAATTGAGCTGAGATGGTTTCAAAACGCTTTCCTTATTTTAAATGTTTGCGTCTAGCATATAACTCTCTCTAACTTCAAATGAACACCTAAAATACATCTAGTCTTAAAATTTATTCGATTGTAGCCACTACATGGCCACTACTCCCTGTAAACGCTTTTTATTCTTTAAATTTTATAAGTCCTTGAGTCCATTTGATTGAAAGTAATAAAAAGGGCCGCTTCTTAAAAAAAGACTTGGTTAATTTCTGAAACATTGGGTATAATTAACATTTCCATAATTAATAAAGGAACCATCTTGAATCAGAGCTATTAAGTAGTTCGAATAAGATTATTATTGCCCTTATTCCAACTTCAAATTTACAAGAATGCAGTGTTCAAAAAGAGTTAGCAACTGAATTTTAGGAAAGTTACAATCTTGCGACAACATGCCAACCGAATTAGTTTTACAAGCTATTGACACCTACGCCTGGATTTATCAACGCTTCGAACCAATTCCTGTACAATGGGATTCTACTCGCAAACAATTTTATTACGTTTCAAATCGAAGGAATCTTTTAACGTGGTATTTTGTTCTCACACTTATTGGAACATATGCAATGGGCACTTACTCAATTGTTCTTTCAAGAGAACTTCTATTTCTTAGAATGACTTTCTCTGTGTTAAAAATCATGATCACCCTCATTATTCTCATATTTGGGGTTTTTCTCCTATGCTTGTCAAAAGCTTTGAGCCAGTTCGGTGAGGATTTTATATTTGCTTGGAATCAAATGCAAATCGTGGAAACCCGGCTTTTCAGTAAGTTTCTCAGTTTACACATTCAAATACAAATTTTTCTTTACAAATTATTAATATGAAATTAAAATTTAAATTAAATTTTCAACAGAGTCTCAAACCAAAAAGAAACATTTGCAGAAAAAATATGCCGATCTCGACATAATAGGAGTAGCATTATTCGGATTTGTAATCATGAGTGTGACTTGGCCTTTCATTGGAATACTTGGAGGAATTCTTTTGAAATTGGATCCATACGGTTTCCTTGTAGAATTAATTCCTCAATTATCAATTGACGAGAGAAATTTCCTCTTTAAATTTATAGTCTGTTTTATACGAATAGTTTCTATTATTTGGATGATACTAGAATTTAGTAGAATTGTACCCCTAACTATCATACTCTTCGTTACAGGATTGCAAATGATAATTAGAATTCTTAACCTCATCAAAAATCAGAGCAATATTAGTTTTTCCAAAATATTCTTGAGTAAGCTTATCACATCAAGAAAGTTACAGAGTTTAATTGACATGCATGTTCTTCAAATGATTTTATGGACAATTTGGAGACGATTTCAAGAATGTGGAACATGCATGCTCATGACTATATCATTGCCAATTACTGTGCTTATTTGTACTGGAACAATTAGAGCGTACAATTCAGTACCATTATATATATATGCAGTGGGGCCAATGGGAGTTGCAGGTAGTGCTTTTGTAATTCAAAGTACTTTACCCCTAACAATTAAAATCAAAGAGACGACAAAAATACTTTTGAGAAAATGGAAGATTGCTTCCAGTTTGCAAGTAAAAGACAGAGAATTTTTGTACAGAAAAATTCGATGCCAACAACCATTGACTTTGTACGTTGGGATTAATGGATTGAACTTTTTTGGGATTAAGAAATCAACACAAGCTACTATTTATTGGACTATTGCTACATACATTGCCAATTTCAATTTAGCTGTGTCTCAACACTTGATTGAAAAAACCGTTGATTTAATTAAAGAGAACTTAAACCAGCTACTTTAACCCTTATAAGATTTTGAGTTTGCCTTAATGTATAACAAATTCATTGTAGTAATATAGCATTCAAAGATGAAAATATGATATTGGCACTAATTGGCAGTCTGCTATTCGTATATGTTGATATGCTTTAAAGGTTTTAAACTTTCTTTGAATTCAAAAATGCCTTAATTGGAGTCATATTAAAATAAAATCGACTTCCTTAAGCACTACAATTGCTTATGAATTAACTAAGCCTTATTTCTAAATATTTAATTGTAATTTAAATTAACTTATTAAAAATTGAATAGTTTGTATTCATTGTTGTTTTGCATAAAAATTGAGAAAAATATAAAGTAATAATATATATTGTTGAAAAATAAATAATTAACTTTGAATAAAGCAATCTAAAATGTTTTTAAATTTTGAAAGACCTCGCCTCGGCATATCCCTACATCACAATTTAAATATTATTAAAGATTCAGTATTGGTTTATGGTTTTTTAATGCTTTTAATATTTTTACAATGTTTATTACTATACATCTTACTTACCTACTTCCAATCCAAATCATCTGCATGTATACAATTAAAATGACTTTATAACGAAATTCGTCTCAAAATTATTAACTATTTTATTCTTCCTAGTCAAATATCAAACTCAATTAGCAAGAAGAACTCTACATGTTTTCGTAATTCTTTAAAATCCTCATACTCTTTGACTCAAATTGCCTGTAAGTAAACGGAAGGAACTTTTCTAGTAAATATTAACTGTATTTCTTAAACACTTTCTTAAACTTTCTTATTTCTTCTTAGAACTGAAATAAAAATTTGAAATAATCAGTAAAGTACTAAAACCACGGGTTAATAAAATGCCAACCGAATTGGTATTAAAATCTCTTGATCTCTACGCCAAAATTTTTCAATGCTATTCAACGATTCCTATAAAATGGGATACAAATCACCAGAAATTTATTTTTACTTCAAACCGATCAAAACTAATTATTTGGTATTTTATAATTGTTTTCTGCGTTATCTTCTATGGATTTGGAACTTATTCTTTGACCCTTATCTTTGAGATCCTTCGTAAAGAAAAATCTCTTCCTTTGTTAACCATCTTGATTATTGCATTTATCAATATTATTACGATAAGCACAACTGGATTTGCAATAAGCTTGGTTGCATTCGGTGAAGATTTTGTATTCGCATGGAACCAGATGAACATTTTGGAAGATAGATTATCAGGTAATAAAGCTTGTCTTTTTGTTATGTAATATTATAAATACAAATAATAATGAGTGCAAATCTTGCATTTGCCTAGATTCGACGAAGAGGAAAAAGGCAAATAAAATAAGTAAAAAATTTGATTTCGACTTCATTGGGATAATATTGATTGGGCTGACATGTAGCTGTGCGACTTATCCTTTTATGGGAGTTCCTGCAGGAATATATATAAATTTGGACCCATACTATTTCATAACCCTTATGATGAGTCAAAACGTTAAAAATACTATGTTGTTCGCTGATGATGCACCTGCCATTGTTATTATAATAAGAACATTGATCCGTGCAATTGTTGCATACTTAGGTTGTATGAATGCATGTAAACTTCTCACTTTAACTTTCATTCTTTTTGTCACAGGTTTGGAAATGATTATCAAAATTTTAAGTTTAATCAAAAAAAGCAGTAGAGAAAATGTCATAATGGTAAATCTTTTCCAAATGAGAAAGAATCAAGGTACTGGTAAATTGAAACGCTTAATTGAACTGCATAATCTCCAAATAGTTTTGTGGACGTTTTGGAGAAGGCTCCAAGAAAGTGGTACTTGTGTACTTATGGCAATAGGGTTGATCCTCGGTGTTCTTACTTGTTGTGGGACATTACGTACATATTCCGTCCTTCCATTGGCTTTATACTTGTTGACACCTTCAATTGCTTTAGTGGATGCTTGTGTCATTCAATGTACTCTCCCTGTGGCTATAAAGATAAATGAGACAACGAAAGCCCTTATTAATAGCTGGAGAATTACAAGCAGTCTTCAGATTGAAAATAAGTCTTACTGGATAAGGAAAACTAGGGCTTTACAACCACTGGCTTTATATGTAGGAATTAAAGGGAATATCTTTTTCTATTTAAAGAAATCAACGAGAACAACATATTATTGGGCGATTGCTACTTATATCTTTACTGTTAATTTGGCTATTTCTCAAGAATCAATTGAGAAAGCATTTGCGGGTTATGGTTATTAGAATTATATTATAGTCAAAGTTATGACAAAGCATAATAGGGTTTATTAAAAGGTTTCATATGGGTTTAAGCATGACAATTCAATATAGACTTATGTATAACACGCACACGGTGTTCATAATAGTTAATGGCAATTCTATTAATTAGTCAACAGGAAGAATTTTATTTGCAATTAACTATTTTCCCAATTGTAATAATTTATAGAACTAACTTTTTTCGTGCACATCTATCTATATCTATAGGCATTCTTGTTCATTTCATTTTTTTTAATTTTTACAAGAAACAATAAAGAATTTAATTCGAAGAACTTTTTTTATGATTTTTGAAAAATAAGAGAAATGAGAATTCCCTTCCTCCATCTCAGTTTATGTCCACTTATTCTTGCTGCCCCAAATAAACATAGGATAAAAGATAGGTATAAATCAGTTTTTATTTATATTTTTCAATGTGTACAGTTGCTCGTTCTATTTTAGTAAGGAATTATGTAATGTATTATATTTATGTTATGAGTACGTTTAAGATATTAGGTTATCGCTTATTATTTGTGTTAAAATTAAATGCATTATAATAAAGTATTCTGCTTGATGTTTACTTAATATTCTCCGTAAAAGTATGACAAGCACCAGATTTTATTGCTCTTTTGAAAACAAATGCAAACATTGAAAATTGAACTTGAAAGTAAAATAATCTCGGAATTTCTGAAGATTCACTAAATCACTTTGTACGTTGTTCTATAATTATTTAACAGTAAACAATAGACTTCCTTTAGCCACAGTTTTTCCCATTACTTGATGAACTTTTTCTACAGTTCCGTCACAAGGAGCTCGAATTATGTGCTGAAATTAAAAGAAGTGAAATGTACCTAGTTTTGTAGCACAAAGGTAGTTTTGAAAAAATTAAAAGTAAAAATCACAATATACCTCCATTTTCATTGCAACAAGAGTACCAAGTTGCTGGCCTTTCGAAACTTGGTCGCCTTCTTTGACAGAAACCTTTTCTAAAGTTCCGGGCATCGGTGACTTTACAGTTCCAGATGCCACTTCTTTAGACTCCCCGAAACGACTTCGATCTTTTGGACCTAGCGTTGATACTTCTACTTTAAAGGATCCATCCTAACAGCAAGTCAAACCCATAAGAATATTTATGAAGGTTTTTTGAACATTCGTATTAATATGGCAATTAACAATTATTAGAAATAGTGCTTCAAGCTAAGCTAACCTGAGTAAAAATTGAAAGGATATTCTCCCCTCCTAAAGCTGCATTTATAGTCTCTTTGCGATTTCCAACAAAAACTTCCATCTCGAACATTTCTCCAATTTTATTAACCCTAATTATTTTGCAGCCCTCTAAATCCCCAACAGTGAAACGCCCAGCCTGATCTCCTTTACCTTGGCCAACGATTACTCCTACATCGAACTTTTTATCCCCGTCTTTCACTGTCATTTTCGTTTTGAAGTCTGAATTCATTCTAAATCTTCGGGCTAGCGTGTCACTCTTATAATAATCTTGAATTGCAGAAAACGCCAAAGTAGCCAAAGCCAACTGTTCATTGGTTAATTGTTTTGGAGTAAGCAACTCATCATGATTCTCTTCAATGAATTTAGTTGTCACGACTGTGTTTTTAAAAGCATTAGATTGTAATATTTTTCTCATGAAGTCAATGTTTGTTTCGACGCCTCCAACATTGAACTGACTCAAAGCAAGGTCTGCCTTTCGGATTGCTTCAGTCCGACTGTCTCCCCATACGATAAGCTTTGCAATCATGGGGTCGTAGTACACTGAAACTTGGTCACCTAGTAAAAAAAATTATTTTGTTTTAATACTTTATATTATATATAATCTCCGGTATAGGTATTTTCAGCTTTTTTAAATGTAAAGGACTTTTGATTCAAACCTTCAATAATAGCAGATTCTACACGAGCATCGCCTCCAGGGACTCTCATGGCATGCACATGCCCTGGAGCAGGAACAAAACCTGCAGCTGTGTCTTCGGCATAAACTCGCATTTCTAAGGCGTGACCAAAGGGTCCAGGTACTTCATCCTGATTTTTAATAGGTAGTTCATGACCCATTGCTACTAAAAGTTGCCATTGTACCAAATCAAGTCCTGTTATCGCTTCAGTTACTGGATGCTCAACTTGAAGACGCGTATTCATTTCCATAAAATAAAAATCTTGATTTTCCACAATAAACTCGACAGTTCCAGCTCCAGTGTACTTTACAGCTTTGGCAGCATTAACAGCGGCAGTGCCTATTTTCTTTCGGGTTTCCGCAGTCAACCCTAACGCTGGAGCTTCTTCTATAACTTTTTGATGTCTTCGTTGCACAGAACAATCTCTCTCCCAGAGATAAACACAATTTCCATGTGAATCGCCGAAAATTTGAACTTCTACGTGTCGAGGTGCTTCGATGTATCTAATTTTAATTAATAAAAAAATAAATTAATAAAATACACAGTAAGTAAGCTATTACAACTATTTAGTTGTCTCCAATGAATTTTTATTACATTTCGAAATTACCTTACCGTTCAATAAGAAGTGCCCCATCACCAAAAGCTTTCTCAGCTTCGGATTGGCACGACTCAGCTTGACTTAAAAATTCTTCCGCACTTCTAGCAATTCTCATTCCTTTTCCACCACCACCTTTAACTGCTTTTATCATCAATGGAAATCCTAATCTAAAAAATATCCCAATCACTTACTAACCAGCTTTTATAAAAATGTTAAGTTTTTTGGAAAATAAAAGTATCAAATAAAATACTTACTTTGCTGCTTCTATTTTTAACTTTTCAACATTGTTAGCAGCCTCCTGTCCATGGTAGCCAGGTACAACAGGCACTCCCGCAATAGTCATAAGCTCCTTGGACTTGCTTTTAATTCCCATATCAAAAATAGCTTGTGGAGGCGGTCCAATGAAAATTAAGTTTTGTTCAGAACATTTTTTAGCAAACTCTGAATTCTCAGATAAAAATCCATATCCGGGATGAACTGCTTGAGCACCTGATCGTTTCGCAACCTGTTGATTAAATCAAATATTATAACACTTCAACAACTTCAACTGTACATAGCCTTTTACGAATTTACCTTTAAATACAATTTTCTCACGTACCTCAAAAATCTTTTCTTGGTTCAAATAGGAAAGCGTCGAGGCTGCAGGGCCAATAAAGTACGCTTCATCTGCCATGTGTACATGCTGTGAATTAGAATCTGGTTCTGAAAACACTCCAACCGTTCGGATTCCTAAATGATTTAAATAAGAAAAAGTTCTACAAGTCTAAAAAGTCACTCCTACCATCAGCAATCAATGTCTGCGTGTAATGCTAAATGCACTACCAACTGCTTAACCTTTGACCTCATAATCTACCGTTATTGCATACATACATGATACACGTTAATAATAAGTTTTTTAAAAGATTTTAGTGTGTGAAAGTGTGAAGTGATGGAAAGTCCTTCATTCTTACCTAGTTTTCTACACGTTTTAAAAATCCGACACGCAATTTCTCCTCTGTTGGCGACTAACACTTTGGAAATCTCTTTGAAAGCAGCCATAATTAAAATTCTTTACATTTATATCTTCAACTTTATGTGAAAAAGCGTACAATTTGTTTACACAAAATAATGCAATGAATGAAATTGTTAAAGAAACTTCTGAATAAACTTCTGACAGATTTCCCTTAAATCCCTTGTTAGTACACTTTGCACTTTTTAATCAGAGAGACAAAAGAACTAATTCGAAATAATTAATAAAAATCAAAATTTTATGATATTTTGTATTTGTGTGCAACTTGCTTATTTGAGAAATATAATAACTTTGCATGAATTTAAAAAGGATTTAGTTTGCCACTGTGTTCATGAGTCTCCCTCAGCCCCGAATTAAAGAACAAAGTTGCGTTGCGCGTTCCTTGCTCGCACTTTCTCATACTATAAATGATGGTCATAGTAATTGCGCAATTGTTTTGCAAAGCGAAGGTGCGTGCGTTGTTCTTATTGTGCATTGGGCTCAAATGCAAGCTCGACTTTCGGAGAGACAACAACACAACAACAGTCTGTATGACTGCACGTGCACAGTTGACAGTCAACAGTCCGACCTGAAATTGTTATTATTTAGAATTTATATTGATTAACCTTTGACCTCGGACCAAAAATAGGTAAATTACGAACTTGAAATTAACGTTTTATCATTTGGAGCTGTTCCGTTCATTTTTCTGTATTCCGATATTCTGCATTCAGTACAGAGTATTTTGTATTTGCTCGTGCTCTGGAGTCTGGAGTCTTCACTTTTGTAATTATTGTAATTTGTAATTATTGAAGTTAAAACTTAATATTTTTAATTGTTAGATTTCGGAATACCGAAGTGAAGACAACTTTTGAAAAATGGAGAGGAAGCAGACTCTAGATGAATTGAAAATCGATATTTGGGACGTGGAAACACGAATAGGGAAAACAAAGTTTTACCTTTTAAATGGAAGAGATGAAAGAATTTATTTCGTTGACGAATTTCCAAGTGGAGAGTATGCTCGTTCCTACGAGCTGCCTACAATACTGACTTTGTTTAGTGGAAAGTCGAAGCAACAACAACAACATCAGGTTGATTTGGTGAAGGATAATCGGTACAATATTTTCGAAAACTGCCGTGAGTGGAAGGAGTCTCAAGAGAATGGTCGCTTCCATGAGTTTAAAAGTTAGTCAGTTTTTGGGTTGAGTTTTTATTCTAAACAATTAAATACACATTCTAATTTTTGCGTAATCTGCTTGCACTGTAACAGCTGGCCAATGGAAAAAGGCTCTTGGACGTCTACGTTTTGCAGCACACGAATCTGATTTCGGATGTTTCAAATCAAAAATCGTTCCTATTCAAAGTAGAAAAGTTGCTGCAGTAGATAAGGGAAAGGAAAGTGACGCTCAGGACGCTGCTTCGGCTGCTTGTGAAGTAAGTCTGGAATATTTGCCCGTGGAAGTTTTTGAAGCATTAGTTCCATACTTGGATGTATTTTCTTTCTTCAACGCTTGCAAAGCGTCACCCAATTTAGAAGTAAGATTGATGGAAGCTTTAGGAACTGATACTTTAAAGGTATGAAGGCTCAAATTGTATTAAGAAGGTAATGTGCCTAAAACCTGTAAAATGTCCTATTACTCCAATTACATTGTTGATTGTGTCTTTGTGTCTGTTTGTTGAAAAATTTATTAGAGGTGGAAGTACTGGTTCAATGCTGCATCTGGGCTAAACCGTGATTTTATGCTAAAAGTTCTAGCCAGCTTTGACGGCGTATTAGAACGTATTAAGCGAGCTGAAGCCAATGTACAATGTGCCTATTATTTGGATGCAGAAATTAATGACGAGTTTAGCAGTTTATTTGACTTCAATTTTGAAGAAGTGTGCCGTTCTTGCTACCAGCTTTGGGACCGGTTGTGCTATGGAACAATCCAAATTAAAAATATGGAGAACATGGAAACGGCAATTAAGTCTTTTATTCAAATAAGTTCACAGGAGAGAGGTGCCCCTATCAGTTGGGATGAGCCGAAAAGCATTACTCAGACTTGTGGTCCATTTTTGTTCAATGTACTGTCCCCGTCTCCGTGGAATATCCACAGAAGCAAAAATTGGGTAAAGACTTACTTTTGAGTGCAGAAAGGTTTAATATGACACATGCCATGGCATGAGCATCTGTGATTATGATGTCATGCATAAATCAATAACTTTGAGTTGTTTAATATTAAATCGGAGGGTATTCTGGATTAGATGCTAATCACAGCGACAACCGCCTATAACTAAAACAATTTTATATTTTATTACCTTACTAACTAGTAGTCTAGTAGAGTAGTCATAATCTTCAATTTAACCTACTGTACGGGAATTTTTTCTTTCATGTGTTTAGCGAGTAATGGAGGACTTGGACCGATGTAAAATACGACGAAGTGATCGAATTCAGCATGAAGAGGTTCGGTATGTGACGGTCATGTATGTCCCACCGTCTTTTTCAACAACCAGCCCTGGACCAGGAATCCCTGGAGTATTTCGAATCATAATTGCAGTGTGCAAGAATTCAATAATATTATTCCCCCTTCCAGAAGGCCGCAGCCAAAAATTATCTTTTCCTGAATTTAATGAAACACACTGGAACCTCGACCCGATTCTGGCTGTGAATGAGTAAGCTATAGTTTGTTTGTTTTTCAATTCTAATTTTAAGTTTCAGTGAAGCCTCGACTTCCATGCTTTATAAAACAAAAAAGTATAATAGCGACTCTTCTTAGGGACGTTTTTTCCACGTGGCAGAATCCTCAAACACTGAATTTTTATCGATGTTATCTTTTCGAGGACGAAAGAGGCTCTTTCGTTAATGCTCAACTAATACAAACAGTGCGGATTTATGATATGTTGGACCACTGGCAGAGGATTGCCAGTTTTAAACATTATTATATACCAGTTTTGGAAAAAGTTAAAGGCTCGTATGAAATGGCTAGTCGTGACTTTCAGAATATTTTTACTGTGGAAGAATTAGACCAGGATTATTACGAGTTGCAGTTGATTTCTTATCGTTGTGGACGAGAAGTACTTGGTACGTATTTAAAAATTTAAATGTAATTTAAATTGTAAACAATTTATATTCATGAAGGAATTTTGCTTTATGGATTCATTTTTCTTACTGTTAAAACTATTACAGGTCCCCGTAACGCAATTCATAGCCGGAATAATGGCGTCATGTAATACCTCTTTGTTACTTAATTTCTGTTATTTAATAAAAGTATTTAAATTATTGTGTTTTGCTTTTCAGTACACACTTTGTTACTCACCAGTTCCCACAGTATTACTTACAGAATGCTATTGATCATCGAGATTCACTGGAAATTCCTTACACTTCTGCCAAAGGTTATGGACTGTTTGTTTTCTGGAATTCAGTGGCACTT
>JAQGAA010001090.1:0-17402 GCA_034696425.1 Isotoma viridis | reverse complement strand
CCTGGAACCTTCGAAAAATTTCCGTTCTTATCAATACAATAAACGACTCCTAAAATGAGATTAAAAAAATCTACTACTGACATGACATGTGAAAGCGTGGAATAAATCAATTAGATAACTTTTTACACCTTACCAACTGTATTATGTTGCGGTAAAATATTGCAAGGGTATACATACTCTGGGCCTCCCAACGATTCTTCCATGGCATTGACAACCGCTCTAACTGCTTTCTGATACTCTGATATTCTTTCTCTTGAAGGTGGTGCTAAGCGCAGCATATTCATCTTAACAAAAAACATTAACTCATTGTTAAATTAAACTATCATATGTTTCTTAAGCTAGTCCTATGTTTTCTGTGTTCGTTACATAAAGTGAATTTCAAAAGCATGTTAAATCTGAATATAATATGTTACCTTTGTCAGATGTTCCCTGGTTTTGGAATCCAAACGATTACCCGTATACTCACTGATTTCTAACTCGACAGTGTAATCAAGACACAACAGTTCCCTTTGGTAGTTCTCCGATTTTTTACCTGTTGTTTCAGAGGATAACTTAATTTTAAAATTTGTAAATATACAATCATTACAAATGACTAATTAGTCGCAGATAATTCCTTACCATAATAAGAACTTCTGAATTCGTCAGCTAAAGCAATACTGATAAGGTCCTTAGGAAAAATCTCTCTCAAGCTTAAATAATGAAGAATCGCAGGAAGACTTCGACCGTAGGACCTAATTTCATCCGCTCTCTCAGGACTTCTTAACTCTTCCACAATTAGATGACAAAGTTTGTTACACTCAACATTAAACATCGTCATTGCAAGCAATATCCTTTCCAACTCTTTTAATCGAGCCTCCTTGACATGGCATTCTATCTTCTTCACGACTGAACTTATTAATTTTAAATGAGGAACCTGACTTTTAGTTCCAATCAAAGCTAAATGAGTACAAGCAGGAATACTAAGTCTTTCAAGTTCTGGAAGAAACCCTTCCTGAAATCTTAAAAT
Source organism: Isotoma viridis (assembly GCA_034696425.1). Taxonomy (NCBI): domain Eukaryota; kingdom Metazoa; phylum Arthropoda; class Collembola; order Entomobryomorpha; family Isotomidae; genus Isotoma; species Isotoma viridis. The sequence continues at coordinate 16,396 of JAQGAA010001090.1, read as the reverse complement.
GCAATCTTTACTCTGCCTAGTAGCGCAAAATCTTGTCAATTTTGCTACAGCAGCAACACTAATTGAATCTACCGTTTTAGCATCCTTTAAAAACACATCAAGCAGCTTTTCCAAAACCTTGTAATCTCTTATATAAGTCTCCGTTTTGAAAAAGGCCATTGCAACTATTGCTACCTCATGTGAATTGAGTTTATCCCCAACACAACTAAGGTAATGCTCAACATCATAAGTGTTACTAGCATCCGGGACTCTTCTTGACAAGTTAAGGCAAAACATAAACCTTATAAACTGTTCTTTAGTCAACCGGTCACATTTGCGGAAACATTTCTTAACCAGTTTCCAATGATAACTAGATATTCTAGAAAGGTACAGCCCATGCCAGAGGTCAGCAACGACAAAACTGTAATCCAAACTCCAAGCGGACATTCGAGACACACATTCCTTATCAATCATTGACCAAATCCTTAAGTATTCTGGATCTTTTGCAGAAGGACATGGTTTAAAAAACCTTAGATAATACAACACATGCAAAAGTTCCTCATCCTTCAGAGCTTTCAATTTTATTAAAACATCTTCCACGGCCTCCTTATTCTCTTCAGATGTCACACAGTATTTGGTATGATCCGGGTTTAACCCAATTTTGATAAATCTTTCTACAGTCGGATGAAATCTCTTGGATGATTTGAAACCATTGTTTCTACAGTTAGTCTCTGTGTCAGGATTAAAAACCGTTGTTTTGTAAAGTTCTGAAGTCCTCAGAAACTTCTCAGCGGATCTGTTCTCTTCATATCCAAACACATGAAAGGAAGCTGGACTCCATGTAGATGTTCTAAATTGTTTGTGACAGCAATAATTATTCAAGTCATTAATCAGGTTTCTTTTATTTGAAGAGGTTGTTAGACGATAACCCTTGAAGTTAATTGCAGTAGTAGTGGTGAAACAGAAACTTCTACAGCAAGTATGGATTTTGCGACATTTTGGCAAAAACACATTGATTGCTATAGATTTACTCGAATAATTTGTAAATGGAATTATTTTGGACAATCTACTGGTTTTTCTGATCCAACTCATTATGAAAGAAGTTAACAATGAATATAACGATTAAATATAAAATTATAAATTCGAGAGTTTCCTTTTACACTTTTGACTTTACGTAAAAACTCTTTTGCACATGTGAAGTAAATCGAAAGAGTTGAAGCCGAAAGTCTCCCTCTGATAAAAATGATCATTTCTGTTTCCACACTGGGGCATTGTGATTGAAAAGAGGAAACACTTTCTCTAGCATAGAAAGTCTGTCTGCTTTCACCTTTCAATGCACACACACACCCGTTAGTTTATTATTGGTGAAAGTTATGTCAGCATAAGTAAGATTGTAAAAGCACTTTCCGTCTTACTTCTCATTCTTGTATTGTCAACTATTGTTGCAAAAGTTGTACTATGAAGCCAGTATGCTATAGTGGATCAAAATAATGAAAGCAATTGAAAACAAACGGAAAAATATTAAAGAGAGAAATTATTTAATTTTAATGAATTTATTTATTGTCAACAACAATATAACATTTTTATTACCTACTAGCTCGTATTCTACATGCAAATCTAAAACAATCTTCAAAACTATTCATCCTAAACAATACTAGGTAATATTTATATTCCAGTGTTAAAATAAAATTCAAATATTTAAGAAACTGTTAACTAAAGCTGATGAATGGAAAACAATTTTATTTTTTCAACAAACATAGTAAAATGCTTAATGTATTTTTATTTACTGAGTGCGACTCTGAATAAACTTTGCAGGTCAAATGCTAACGTATCTAGTTTCTACGAATTCTTTTAGATTTTACAATTTCTATCTAGTGTGAATCTATGTTAATAAATAATTAAACTTACAAATAGTTCAGTATATAGGCTTATCATACTTCAAAACTATTTTAAGCTTCTTACGATTCATCTAACTATCTACTTTTATACATAAAATGGAATAGTTTTTTTGTGAATTTAAAAGCTATGTGAGACTCTTTCTTAAACTATTTTTAATTACCAGATATAAGATTAGTCCAGAAACTTGCTTATGGAAGTAAAAATAATATATTATTGAGTACAACGTTTTTCTTTTATATGTAGAAAATAATTTAAACAAACTTTGAGTTGAAGTTTCTTTCTTCTCCAAAATTCTTCATAAGACCCCTTGCTGATAAATTCTTTACAACGAAGTTCATTCTTTTTAATTTATTCAAGATTCATATTATTAAACTTTATTTAATTTTAAATACAGTATTTCAGCAGAACAAAATAGTTTTCTCGCATTTATAACATTTGTGGAATACCGACCGTAGGTAAAGAAAAACCAAAAGAAGCATAATATGTTTCTAGACATTTGGAATAAATTTTGTTCAAAATACCTTAAACCATATTAGCAAGGATGAAGAAAACGATGAACTACTGTAAAAGTAGAGTCTGCTTTAATAATTCTTTGATATTTGATATCTGTGCTTGATACTTTACAAATTAATTCACAGCAGACCCGTTTTTTAACATCTTAATAAAATAGTCTCACATTCGCATTCTACTCTCTTGAGACTTTCCCCACAGATTCGGTGTGCCAAAGTTTGCTCTTCTCAGAGACTGCATGTTTCTCTTGAATCCTCCTTTTTCCCCAAAGCCTTCATCAAATCGATCATATTTCGAGGATGGAAGCCATCCCATTCTGGCTGCTGACCCGATATGCCGCTTATCATATGGATGTTCGGCAATAACCCCTCGAAATTGTCTGGGGAACCAACCAACTCGAGCAAGAGAACCTATAAATGGGAAAATATAATATCCAATTATAGATCAAAACTAGAGTATCAAATAATTTCACAATTTCTAAAGCAATTATATTCAATTTATTTGATTTGTCAGCCTTCCCATTTTGACAATGTACAAACATATAATTGTGTAATCAATATGAAAATGTATTGACTCATAGTCATTTATGAAGCAGGATTGATGAAACGATTACATAAAAGTAAAAAGCGGAGCAACATACGCGAGGTAGTTTAAGACATTATTGCTGGGTGAATTAAAATCATTGTATATAGCAAAAATCAAATATAGATACTGAGTGTTATGCTCTTTTGCTTTGATATATAACCTTAGGACTATTGACACGTGACAAGTAGGTAAACAACTTACCTAAAAACCTTTTATTCTTCAGAGGAACAGGGTCATCTGCAAACTCTTCACTTTCTGGATCCGTAATGTCACCGGCAATAGGGCTATTAGACTCTGCAACTAATGACATTTCAAGTGGGTAATCATAAAAATGCTCGGTTGTATCTATATAATTTTCTCTGAATAATCCATCGTCTCCGTTTGCATTTTCATAATCCATGATACCATCAGATTTCACGGTACGAGTGAAAGGTTTAGGATTAGAATTTATTTTAGCAAATGCTCCCATGTGTTTCTTTACAATTCCTTCGCTGTCAGGGGAAAAGCGTCCAATTGCGGAAATTGAACTAGGTGATCGAAATCCAGATTTCGAGGCCACAGCAGATCCAAAATGCCTCTTGAGCAGAAAAGGTCCCCCTGAAGACGTCTGCCTCAAACCAGATAGCGCCGCAACAGATCCCAAATGTCTCTTTGGTATTTGTGATATAAAACTACCAGGATAGGGGAAATCATTTTTTTGTTTCGTTCCTGACATAGCTGCAAGTGCGCCCAAGTGTCTCTTAGTCATTTCATCTCCTTTCAGTTCCTTTTCTAAATTCTCAAGTGGATGACTAGTGTCAGAAGGACTATTGCTGTTATAGTAAATTCCATTCTGACTCAGATTTGTTGGATCTCCTTGTTGTAGAGCCCTTTCATGCTCCAGGAATTCCTCTTCGTAGTCAGGATTATAAAAATTCTCAGCAACGGATTTGACCAGACCAATCTACAACAAACAGTCATAAACCATGAAAGCACTGTTTACGTTTCCCTATTGATCTACATTTCGAATCCTTTAAATCCTTGCTGCTCTTTAAAAACCTATTCGAAATGAAACATCCAAGAAGAATGCTACCAAGACATTATAACTGTGTAGCATTCTTTTTTGTGTAGTATTGACGCATTCAATTTTTGCATGTAGTTTAACTTTCACTTCCTTGTATATTATAGTCATTCCATGTATAGTCATACTCACTCTCAACCTTTTTAGAATTAGTATTAAAAATTGCAATACAATTCAGCATTTTCTCCCTTCTTAGCCATTGTGTATTCCTTTCTGAGGAAAATCCCAGAAAGGACATAAAAAATGAATCCAGGTCTGACATAGAATAAGAAAAATGGATTTTACATAAACTAAATTCAATTAAACGATTAACTTGCATCCTTTCACTTCTATGATGATATTGAACTATTCAGCTTCCTTTTAAATATTGAGATCCCAATTTTTGGTAGAAGCCTTCCTTCAAGCCAGTTATTGATCTTATTTTATAATACGAATTTGTCACTGGAGCTCATAAAAGGGGGTATTTGTATTTCGTTACCGGAAACTTTATTAAGAAATATCTTTCACTTAATGATGTACATCACTTTTGAGAGTTTGGAAATTGGATTAGTGTCACAATATCATAACATTCTATAGCATTGTAAAAAATTTTATTTATTTTTGTACGAACATACTTCAAGTGCTATTTTTTAGACTTAGGTACTAATTCAATTCTAGGATCAACTCTTGTCTCATCCTTCATTATTTTCTCATTTATCAACTCTAATCATAAGTATTCCTTGTGTTTTTAATATTATGAGATGAATTTTTCATCGTTTTACTGAAATAGCATGAATAGCATGAAAATTCGATTTAGTTTAGAGAGTAATAATATACATTGTATGTAGGTACATACTATGTATCGAGATTAACTAAAATCTTCTCTCGTTATCTCATATATCAGCTCATAAAAGTGAAAGTTTAGTTAACAGGAAGTTACTCAATCTTGAATATAACAAATGTTAATCCTTTAATTATCCAATGTTTACATTATCTAATGATACATTTACGGACTTACTACGAAGTTAAGTAACAAAGCATCTATTCACACACAACTAGACTATGAATGTATCATTTTTTTCCATAAAAAGTATTTTCTATCTATATGACTATGATTCAAGGAAACTTAACGGAGAGTGTGCATGTGCTATAAAGGCTTATTTTCTTCAAAAAGATTAACTTTATTAAAGAAGCCTTTCTCTGTACTATTTTTCTAACTAACAATGTATTTTATAGCTTATGCTCATAATATTAGAAACTAAAAGCTTTTGAAAGATTTTATTAACTATGATTCAAGGAAACTTAACGGAGAGTGTGCATGTGCTATAAAGGCTTATTTTCTTCAAAAAGATTAACTTTATTAAAGAAGCCTTTCTCTGTACTATTTTTCTAACTAACAATGTATTTTATAGCTTATGCTCATAATATTAGAAACTAAAAGCTTTTGAAAGATTTTATTAAATATATGAGCCTCCATTATTACATTGTGACAATCTGTCTTATCCCACTTCAATTCAAGTTTTCATCACTTTAATCTGCATAATATTATGGGCAATAGAATAGAAAGGGAGTAATAAAAGAAGCATTATTTCCCACAACGATGGAATGACGCATACCCTCTTAAAAGCAACCATTTTATTCTTTATCCATCATTAACCATAGCCACCATCAACTTTTGTCATCGTTGGGTGGGTGGTTATAAAATGAAGTCAATTTTAATATTATACAAGGTACTCTTTGGTTATAGATATTCCTGTGGCCTCTAAAATATTCGAAAAGTTTATTGCTTTATTCGTATCGTACATAACCGGTTATATAGACTTAAGTTGAGAAGCCAATTGTTCTATTAGTGAACTTGGGCCTAGAAGTAAAGATAAATGATGCCTTCTGCAGACAACATCCTACTTTCCTACCTACTTGCTTTCTATTTTAGTCACTGGTAACTTGTCTGAACGAGAAGATTACATTGATCTTCGTTAATGTGATATGTTCTAAAGAATAGAATGATATATCTTGATGTCAACATGTATTTGTGTTATATTCTCTAACGATGTGCATCAATGCTTTGAAGTTCCAAGGAGAATTGGAATGTAAATTGAAATTAATCGTAATCTTATTGTACAATTTGGACCAGTGAATTTTTGACACAAAATAGATTATTTAAAAAGCTCTGAAGATGAGTACACAACTAACTGTCAAAATCTTTTCTACGATGATGGGGGAAAAATTCTGAAAGATCTAACTCCACACATACTAATAAATATGCACTTTCCTTAGTCCATAAATAAATTGTTATTATTGCATGCTCCAACCTGCAACCATTCCACTAATCCTTATTTAAGAGATCACCTACGCATTTACACCAATTAAGTGAAAATAATGGGTGTATATTTCATGATAAGTCAAATCCAATTTAGTGTGGTGAATGAATACTTTTGGCAATATTCTCAATGAATTGCTTTTTTATTGAGTTTTTTTTTACTTTATTGATAGTATGGTAACAATGGTAAGTAAAAACAACTCAAGGACTTTTGAAAAACAATTACAATAAACTCCCCTGCAATAATAGATACAAATTCTTGATCCCATTACCCAGAAAGTTGTAATTGCCCTGGAAAGCTCTATGATCTACCATATTAGCTAAGAGAAAGCTCCGCTTAATTAAGCAAATTAGCAGGCAATAATTGTCGGAAGTGGGTGTCTGAGCATATTTTACAACACAGACAGAATCATTTATTACGTCCTTAATAAATCCATATAGAACATGAACTAAAAGCTAAGTAATCTAACTCGAGTGTATTTCCAGCCCTGTCACTTGTAATTGAATAAATTACGTAAGGATAAGTTGGTAAAAGTAAACGGATATTTCATTAGTACTGCTTTTAGTTGAATGAAATGGAAATTTCATTCAAACACAATGACTGTCCATTTGTACTTGTCTTTCTTATCTACTTATCCCAGCTTCAATTTGTTGCTACCTACTATTAAGCCTACTAAAAGTGAGTTGAATTAAGTAAAATGAAAATGAAATGTCCTCAAGCACGTTCTTGGTTCTTTTTACTAGTTGTTATTGCTTGTGTAACTGAGATTGCATGCATTCTCTCCTCAATTCTCAAAACACAAAATCGCTTTGGATAGAACAAAAACACCATAATCATACTTTAGAGGTGATACCTCCTTCATTTTACTACCATTTACTTGCGAGAGGATCCATCGAAAAGCCTCACCTTCTGTATAGCAAAATTGTGTCGTGACTCTTTTAGCTCAAACTTTCTGTCCTACCTAACTATTAGTAACATGCATCTAGCCAAAGGACAATTTTATTAAGTGCTTTCCCTTGGTTTTACATGTCAATACAAATGTTTAAATCTAAAGAGCCCGATTTCTCTCTCACACGTTTGCATTTCATGCATACATATCAAGTAATACTGAGATTTGATAGCTGATCAGAATGTTAAGTAGTACAACAGAACGAGGTATAACTCTAGTTTATCTTGTATTCTATTCAAAATCAAACTATAACTCATTTTTGTCAAGAGGTAAATGGTATTGATAGCCTGCATCACCTTTTGATTTTTAAATTCCCATTATGATATAAAGCAAGTTCTGATTGATACATCAGCGTATAATATATTATGATATAGTTGATACAGTATATATTCACTACATCATGGTTTTAGACAATATTCAGTTGTAAAACGTAATTTCACCTTAAGTTTGTGCATATCACATTTGTGCACACTAAATTTCAAACTTTTTCAAACTACCTAACTTGTTTTACTTATTATAGATTTTTGACATTTAAAAATTAACATGAAACGGAAACGTTGAGCAATTTTAATTCTTGCTCACAGGCATGGTAAATGGGAAAGGTAGAATAGTAAAAAGAAAGAAAGAGAGAGAATACTTTCTCCCGATATTTTAGTGTTGTTTTTGTGGACATCGGGTAGTAAGTTTCCAAATTATACGACTTAAAATGCATAGATAATTCCTAAATCTTTCCGCTTTTATTAAGTCCTTGTAACCGAGCAAAGCCAATGCCATAAATCAACAACATTACGTTGAAACTTCAAGCTATTTCCTAATGTGCTGTGGTTCTTCTTATTCTCAATTTACTTAATAATATTCCCTCAATAGCTCTCAAACCCAGATTGTTTATTGCTTGGATTATCTTTCTGAAATCATACATTATGGTTCTATCCATAAATATTTACCCATATTTTAATGTAGGTTTCGATGAAGAACCATCATTAAAGTCCTTGTATGTTAATGAATTCAATCGAATACGAATTTATGCAATGATAGATTTTATATGCCAAATAAATTGGCTGATTTTACATACACTTATTATCAAGTTATATATGAAAATTTCATAATTCTGCAATTGTAGCAATAAGTGAAAATCTCTATAATACATCAATTTATATCTCAGACAGGTTGGCCGATCCCCAAAAACTGGTTAATAGAATAACTCGTCAGAGCGAGTATTACTTATTTAACGGTAACAATGTATATTTTAAATATAAGAACAACAAGAGTACAAAAAAATTTATTTTCCAAAACCATAAGGTACAATGTGGTGCACCAAGAACAATTGTATGGCTTTCAGAGATAACGATAATAAACAAAATACTTATGAAACCTTCTACCGATCTACCACTACTTGTATATATGGATAATACAAAGTATCTCCATGTAAAGATTTCAAGCTGTTGCGTAAGCAATTCGATTCGATTCAGTTCACCACGACTTACCCCACAAATCATTTTGCCCCTACAGTAACTTTCACCAAGGAGTAAGGAGACATTTCAGATTCTCAAAACTCATATAGGTGAAGGAAATCGACTGGAATTCTGAGATTAAACGTGAAATATGAGCTTTCCCTTTCTTTAAATGTGATCTTTCATGCTTGAAATTGTTGAATGTTTAGAACTTTAATATTTGATCTTTTAAACTCTCATTTCATTAAATTAGGTACGTATTATCTGTATCAAAATAGCAGCAGCATATTTTAAAGTAAATTTTTCTTCGACTATAAAACAATTCAACTGAATAAATGTTTCGCTTTTATCACAGTCTTTGAAACTTAACAGTTAGTTATGACGAAATTTAAATTTGAGCAGTTCTGCTGCAAATAGGTTTTCTACAGTTCTTAATTGAAATCCAAGCAGCCCAATGAAATGATTGAATGATTGATTGAAATGTTGAAATTTATAATTCTTATGAGTTGTCTGCTACTTTTCGTATGCTTTTTTAAATAGTTACGTAACATCTATTTTAAAATATTACCAGGAAATGGAGTAAAACTTTTTATAAATAGTTGATTAGGTAATAAAACTGTTTCGGAAGTAATACGAAATTCAATTAGTTTTAATAAGCCATTACAGTGATGTGTTTTTAGAATTAGATTGAAATGCAGTATCAATAATGAACCGATTGAACTTTTTGGGACATCTGAGAAAGTATAACTTCGTCACTGACAAGGAGAGCTGTATTTTTAATGAATGACTCTCCAGACAAAATCCTCTGATGCTGAAATGAATACTTTCCAGAAAAGTCCGCTTTTTAAGATTCCCTGCCTGTAGTCCTAGTCTTTTTAACAAATGAATATACAGTTTCGAGTGATATTATGATATTGAGGAAATGAGGTAATAGTTGAGTGTACACTTAAGGAAATTAAGAAGTGAGTGTGGATTATGTGAGGCATATTGCGACTCCAACTTACTTCCTGTGTTTAACTTCGCGTTGCTGAATTTTATGTAAATTAATCATTTTGAGAGTTATCCATTAAAGAGAGTACCAAACAGTTTTTTGAACTTTGACAATTCAAAATGCTAAATCTTTGATATTACTTTTAACTCACTGTGAAAACCCAACTTATTGTCTGGATTATAACGAAGTTAAAGTAGTATACTAACATATTCCTACGCCTAAATTCTACGAAATCCATTTGTAGTATGCTTGATGAAGTTCATCATATTTCAGCCGTGGGGATAACCTTTTAGATCAATTTGCAAGTATGAAAAGTGTCAGCAACAGACTTTATAGTACTGTGCCCTAATAATCTAATCCAATTGAATGATTGTATTATGCACTATAGAGAATTCCTAACTCATAAGTATGATTTTATGCAGTATTGTCATGTCACAGCCATGCAAAGAACATAAAGCGCAAAACATCATCTCAATTTCTCATTGTAATGCAAACGTTGAACTTACCTGAAGCAAGAGTAAAAGGTAAATAGCATTAATGCATTTTTGATGAAAATTCCCTGAACGTCTGGAACCATTTTGCATATCTTGGTCCATCTTCTTTCTAATATGAATTTCTATTCAGTGTCTTCTTGCAGTGAATCTACACAACTGCAAAATTAAATAGTATGTAAAAACAAATGGAAAACTTTTGAAGCACGAAATTCTGATTTTTGTGGTTCAGAAAATTTCAATTTGAATAAATCTAAACATTTTTTAAAAATATCTTGCGAAGCTGAGTAAATAAAATAATGTCACGTACTTACGCCTGTATTTCTGTTACTTTTTGAAACAAAATGTGAAACCCTTTCTTCGAACAGTAAAAGGACGCTTGTGTTGTCTCAGGTTACACTTAGGAAGCGACAACTTCAAATTGCTTTCGTTGTTAAATTTACAAGATTTAGAGAATACAACTAAAATTCCACAACTACTGTGATGTCAGTTTTAAGATTTATCTTAAACAGGGTGCAAACGGATAGGTAGATTCTAGACAGATTTCGACCCTTTGCCAAAACTACAAGCCACGAATACGTATTGACAGGCTGAAGGTAAATCTACAAGTGAAAGTGTCTCAAGACCTTTCTCTAGTTTTCTCTCCGTGGAGAAAGAGATACCACCGCTTGTATTTTTAGGAATATGAACATTGGTATCATTCAGGACTACCCACGACTACTTCTATTATATACCATCACCATCATCCCTAACACCAAAAGCACTCACCATCACACAACTTTCACCACCAGACGCAGCCATCCACTTATTCTCTTCTTACTAGCACGTCGTAGGCTGGCATATTCTTTTCTCTTTGAGATAGCATTGGCACATTATGACTCACCATCACGAATCATCTACATATTGTAAAGAAGAATAGTTACGTAAATCCACATTGGAATTTTCTTCTAGAACGACTAAGAAACTGATATCATTGATCATTATGGAGGCATTTATAGTCGAATGGCTATTTCAGCTTGCCACCTACTCACTTTCTTAACTTAATAGTTGGCCTGCAATATAGTTATGCTGCCTTCAGCCATGCATTGTATTTCGCAGCTTTCGTTATTCTTATCTTTTGGGGGTATCTTTGTTATGTTGGTTTTTATGGACTGAACTGGTTTTGGGTAGCGTGTTTCCATATCAAACCAATAATTCCAATATGCCATATAATAGCAACCTAGGAAAAGTTGGCGAGTGTGTTGATGCAAAACAAATGATTGCGTGGGAGAGAGTTTTTTATAAGCATGAGACGTAATCACTTCATTTCCAGACGTATCAACCCTCAATAATATTAGAGGGTTGGAATTATACAGGGTGGGTGGTGAACGCACATAGAGGATTCGCGGATTACTTGCAAATCGGTTTTGAATTGCTTTGTTGTTCTGCTGAATTATGATGAAGTATCCTATAAATTATGTTTGCTTTCGGTTTAAAGATGGCTGTTAAGGAATTGAATTTTACTAGTTGCTGAATAAGTTTTGTATTACATGGTTGAGAACAATTGTCAACTGTTGTTAAAGGACTAAAGGAAAAAAACGATTAACTTAACTAGTATTTATTTGGATATTAGGATGGTTATCGCATTCTTTCTGAAAGAATGAACGGCTTAAAAAGGATAAGAATTGATTAAATGGGAGTGGTTATACCGCTTTTATTATACAGCTATATTTTGTAGTCAATTTTTACTTCATATTCTGTTCAGTATGAGGTACAATCGTACAATATGGATTGCATCTCTAGTGTGAGCGAAAAGTGAAAATAAATTCAGTCATGTTAACTCCTATCATCATTCCAACACACATTCCAAACACAATATAGAGCAATATTCATTTTAAGTTGAACAGCCTTTATTGTCCCGGGTGGACTCCTACAAACCTACTGCAAATCATGTAATATTCCATTGTTTTCTAAACTTTGGTTGAACAAGATAACACATAACAATAACACATTATAAATCATTGTTTTTGTACACCATTCGTATTTTCAAAAGCAATTTTCTCCATTATCATCAACGTTGCCATAAATATACATGATTCTTCATCAAGTACATCATGAAAATATAAAAGCCCACTCTCAATTACGATTAACTTAATTGCATTTTGTAATTACAGGTATTCCTGAAATGCGATACAATACTAGAAGGAAAATTAATTATTCTAATTTGAAATAGATAATAAACAATGCATTATTTGTTGACGTAGAACAACTGGAATGAACATTAAATAGGGAGGTTCACTCACCTATAAAGGTATTGAGATATTCGGCTTATGCATGGTTTATGGTTTGGGCAAATATATACTGGATGTTTTAAATGTGCAAACGAAGTATAAAAATAAATCTTTTATTTCAAGACTGAATTATTAATAATTTTATCGATTATCAAGACATCGGAAATTTTGTGGACTAAGCTTTCTTACACCTACAAAACCAAGCTCTGAACTATTTAACGTGAAGCATAATTATTTATAATGATATCGAAATATGCTCCGAAGTTATTAAGTCACATTTTTGCTTTAACATGGTATCGTCTAGTCTAGTCTACCTATAGTACCTATGTTTTCTCCAATTTCAATGGAACGGAGTAATGAAATACGTCAAGCAATGGGCTGGAAGCCAACTTCTGAAGATTCTTAAGACCGGAAAGCAATTAAATAATATAGCAATTAAATAAACACATTCTAAGCTAATGCTATTATAACTGAACCGTATTCAGGATGTTATGAGATTATTATTCTTTCTACAAGTTGCAATTTGCAATGTACAAATTATAGCTTGCAAAATATAATACAGCGATTGGAGCCCATCCCACTCAGACACATATTTACGCAATAAAAAAATAAAAACAAAAAATCCAGTTCTGAACATATACGCCTGTGGCTGAAGATCAGTAGATCTGATCAGCTACTGGAACTGGAACATCAAGTTAATGAGGGAGTATGTATGTGAATATGAGTCCAGCCCCAGCCAGTGTTTATTTTGTGGCATTGTTTACGTACATATTCAGTTGTGACGTAACTTCATTCAATAAAGAAATACAAGACCACATCGTATTTATAACTTCTGCTAACAATACTAGTACAACATTTCTTTGATGAATGAAATCTAGGAAATGCCCACAACAAAATCTTTATTGTCCAACCTGAGTTTTTTTTCGTACTTCCTTTTAAAATGAAGTATAATAGTGGAATATATTGGTTCGATAACGGCAAGACGATTCTTAAAACACGTACTAGACTAGCATGACATCCGTATGTAGGCATTCATAAAATGAAAGCATATTTATCACAGAAATAAATTTACTTGCTTTGCCTCGAGATCAAATTCTATGAAACACGATTTGAAAAGTATCTGTTCTTTACTTATTTAACTTATAACACTACTCACAGTTTTACTAATAAGAAACTATGGTTTTGAGTTTTTGACCCGATGCAGAACTGCGGCTTAGTCATGTTGTAGAATTTTTTGCTTGCCTTTTAGACAAGATTCAATATTGAATCCCTTGTACACACACAAAACTACATATTGTAACTGTTATTAAGTTTATGCTTTTATTGAAAAGTTTTGTAACAAATGACAAATAAACTTAATTTTTTGAATGAGCATCGTTAAAACGGAGTGACATTTGAAATGAATTTGGATTTGGAATTCAATCAAGAGAATGAAAAAAACTTTAAGTTCACTTGTCTACAAAAACTGATCATAAGAAGGGGCGTGCAAATCTTTCAGCAAAAAATCCCTCACAATGCTGCATCCCGGTTCATTTATTAGATTTTGTTTCATACATAAAACTATATGGAATTCCCAGGTCAAAAAATTACATTTTAGGAACGGTTTAGGGTATTACCTCTTTTGTTCTTCACTTCCGTACAGATGTACTCAAAAAGATAGATAGGTTTGCAAAAGAATTAATCTTCACCAATGTGAGAGGGAAATCCATGTCTTGTTCTTTTGCTCCGTCATTTATAAATGAAGTCAACAGATCAAGTCAAAGATAATTATAATCGTCAATTCACCTGCTGCATTTTCATCCCGAAATTCATTAAAAGCATCTGGGAAAATCTTACAATAACATTTATTTTACAAATTTCCCATTGAGGTCCTGATTTCCTTTCCACTAATGGTTATTCTTGAGTACTAACGAGTTCTGCTCAGTTATTGGAGATTTTATAAACACTAGATCCAATGTTATTATAACAAAGATAAACAAAGGAATATATATAGGACTCTTTTGGTATCATTGAAGCTTCATTACAATAAAAGTTAAAGCAAAGTTGCAGACTTGAATAATTAAGCTTTATTGCTTGAGATGCAACGATTTGCTTACGCCATATTATGTTTTTGATTTGGAAACTAACATTTGCTTGTATTGATTTCTACAAATTATTCCTTTTCAAATACTAAGTTTCTACCCAATCAAATAAAACTTTATTTAATCATAAATGACATGTATTACAAGTTTGTAGATCAATTCTGGAAAAAGTTTTAGAATTTATTTTATTGCAAAGATTTTTCCAGCTTTACAAAGTACTCTAACTACAAGTAAACTAAAATTGAATACTAACAGTAATCTTTATTCCTTTGATGGGAAGAATAATAGGAAATAGTTCCTCCGCAAGTTTCGTCGCTCCAAACTTTACCACGCTATATATTATCTCTGCAATTCAATATTACTTTTAAAATTCGTATTTTTTGGATTGTGTCTTCCGGAGAATATACATGAAGGAAAACTTTATTGAGAGTTGCATAATTGCTATGCTGGGCGAAGTTATCAATGTTTTCAATTTAAAAAAACTGTATTTTCTTCCGACTTTGCAAGTACCGTTCGTTCATGTTTTTTACATGAACATGCACTCATGTGTGCTTATCATTTGTTAATTGAATTCTAAGATACTATATAATTATTATAATTTGGTACAGTACATTTAAGCAATTGCAACGGTTTTAAAAATGTCAAGAGTTACCGTGTTTACTTGTACTACTCATTTTTAAAGTTCACTGGCATTTAAAAATGCAATGCGTTTTGTTGTTTAACGTAATTTTTAAATCTCGTTAATGTAACTAGATCGCATTTTATTCCTTTACAACAACGCATTGTTCGTGTACCCAATAATAATGCAGTTTTAAAACTAGTTTTATTAATTTTAGGTTGTATTTGCATGAACATTGAAAAAATGCGTTAAATACACACGAGCAACAAGCAATTCCTCGTGATTGCTTTTAATTAAAGCATACTGATTGAGTGAAACACACAATGGGCAGATTATCTTTAAGCAAAAACTAGCCGCATATTCCCACCTGCGTCACGAGTCACGATCTTAATATCCCAAAAGCCACAAAAGTAGTTAGAGACAATCTTTATAGCATTGACCTACGCAACTTAGGTATTTCCTTTCAATCTGGTAAAATAGTTGCATAGGGCTTATGCACCGAAGTAGGTGATATCACTATAATGAACATTTGCTTGCATATCTGTAAGCATTAAATAATGGGCTTTGCTTCAACCTTTCAGCGCGTATTGGTCCTCATAGCATCTTAAGCTTATCATCACATCATCAGCTATCTCAGTCGAAGTATATAGGTACTTGGGTAAATCCATAAAAGTAGATATATTTATGGTAAATCCAACCAAAAGGTGCAAAATATTATTTGTTTTTTATTTTTGCAAAAAAGTCCAGGCATTTATACTAGTTTGCAATTCTCGTTTAGAATGTCTTGCAATGAAAAAGTTTGTTTATATTACCCTACATAGGTTCAACAACACCCTTGTTTTTGCAAATATATGGGATCTGGGATTGCCAAATCAAATTATCAAGGGCATGATAAACGAGTGACTTCATAGTATTTTACATTCCCTATGAAATTCCCCGTATAGCTTAATGATTACTATTAAACCGTTTCATCCTTTGTTGAAAGTAAAGCATCGGGACTTACCTTACCTGTGCTATATTATTACTTACAGTTTTTATGATACTATGTTATGGGTTTGACCAGTGCAGTGACGTATAAGTATTTGCATATAACGACATGAGTTTTATTGCTTTTATTCAAGTATAAATTCTTCTGAAGCATTTGAAATTGTTACAGTTTAATTCATAAAGTCAGAGTATAAAGTAGTCTTTTAAAAATCTCAAAAGTTTTT
>JAQGAA010001089.1:0-17403 GCA_034696425.1 Isotoma viridis | reverse complement strand
ACCCATAAGATGTTTATGCGTACTGATTAAATTTTTAATAAGTTAAAAACTTTGAGCTAAAATGCTATTTCTACATCCATATCTCGATTCTGTCGGACGCGGACTCCACATTCAACATTAAACATTAAAAAATAAACATATGATGTCTTACGTTTGACCATATTGAATCACGCTTTTTTTTCAACTTGTGAAATCTAAAAAAAATTGAAAAAACCATAAATCAAATAATGATAATAAAATTTCAATTAATAAATTAAAAAATAATTTAGCTTACCTTCTACGTTTTTGTGTTTCCTGAGAATGTGGAGTCCGCGTCCGACAGAATCGAGATATGGATGTAGAATAGCAAGACGAGCTTCTTCTGGCCTGGCTGGAGTTGCTCGAGTAGTTGGAGCCAAAAAGCTTAGATACAATATTGTACCCTTCTTACATCAAAAAGCTTTACAACAGAATGAAGTAAGTTGCACTCACTCGGCTTCTGCTCACATTCATGTTAGGTACAGTATTGTATCTACTTCTGCTCTCATTCAATCTGCCTAGCGCATGTGGATTCAACTTTCGTAAATTCGTACTCATTATGCCCAACTAGACTCCATTCTATGAAAGTAACTAAAATTGCTTTTGTTACTAATTGGTTTGTATTCAGAAAATTGAAATTTTATTTACACACGCACTCATCTGCTTAAAATTATTTTTTATATTTTTAAAAATAAATATTTCCAATGAAATTCATGATTGTATTTCTCTTTTATTTATTCACAGAAGATTAAATTATTTTATTTTATAGTTATTGCATGATATGAATGCATGAATTCATGATAAGTTTATAGAGAGACTTAATTATACCAAGTGTCAAAAAGTACTTTTTTACACTTATCTCAATCCTACAGTTAAAAATATGCAATGTATTAAAACTATTTTAAATTCATATAGTTCAGCGTTAAAATCCCAAAGAGGATTTTCCATGGAAAGACAAATGCCATCATAATATGCATTATCATCTAAACTCTACAAAATGTACAGAATAAGTTGCTCAAACTTTCATATTTATAAATTTAAATTGGTCTACTTGCTCACGAATTCATTCAAGTGCGTCCAACCAATTAACAAAATGCAACTGATCTGACAATTCTAACCGAAATTCTCAAAAATTACAAGCAATAAAGCATTATCTTTAAAATGGCAAAAGAGGAAAAGGTGAGCGGCTTATGGCTAAATAACGTGGATGACCTTGCCTTTGCTTGCACCTTATCAGCTGCTACAATGTTCATCGGTTACTTAATCCGTCAAGCTATGAGCTACAGGGATAATATATGGATTCGAACGAGTTATAAAAAAGTTATTTATGAGACTATTGCTACTGTTGAATTGACCGTGGTCGCTTTTGAACTCAATTTTATAGGTGATTTAAAACAATGATGCGTAAAATAGTAAAATGTCAAAGGGATATTCATTTTTAAAACTCGTTTTGGGTTTTATTTGTAGTTTACGAACAGTACCATGTCTTTTTCTATCTTTTGGGAACCTTTCTGTACTCCGTTTGGACTACTATGAGCTCAAATCGACCTAATCAGCAAACGATGGCTAATCCTGTGGACGTGGTTGCTCAGTATTTAAAAGGGGAGATGCGGTTTGAAATGGGAGTGATTGTCATCTTTGCTCAAACAATGGGGGCATTGGCGTCTTATTTTTTAATTGTTAGACCTGCTTGGCTCAATGCTTGGTGGTGGTGTTTCTGGAAAGAAGAGAATGTTCATACGCAACGAATTTCTTTGGAGAATTGGACTACAGCGATTATAACTGTAATTGTTTTTTAAATTTTATTTAAGTTAAGCATGTTTAGTAGAATAGTTAAATATTAAAAAGGAATTCAGTATTAGTATTTTCGAAAATAATAATGTAACGAGATTCATGTATTTTTATGAATCTTTTTCAGGATGATCCATTATTATCTGCTTTGTCAGAAGGAATCATCACTTGTTTAATGTACTTAACCTCAGTCGTTATAGAAGGAATGGGTTTGGACGCCGAGACAGAGAGATATTCTAGTATCTTTATCAAAACAATTTTGGTTGGGATCGGTAGGCATTTTTATACTTTTAGAGAAATCTTTAAAAGTTTGACTAATTTATTAAATTTTGAAGGAACTCCTTATTGTGGAGGTTATTTCAACCCAGCTATGGCATTTGGACTAGAATACTTCACAATTGGAACGAAAATGTCCACAAAAATTTGGGTCTATTGGATTTCTCCTTTACTGGGAATTGTTACTGCGCTTTTTATCGAACCTTTAATAACTTTTAGATAGATTGCCTTTATTAAAATGTCTTGCCAATATCAATTTCTCTCGCTCATTATAAAAATATTAATTAATTAATTCACATCTTTAATAATAAACGAAATCTTCAAGTACCTAAATCTTAAAACTAACACATTTTAAGCAATAATAATGTACCTTTAATAATCATGAAGTCTTATATCTGCATGCCTTATAAACTTATTAATTAAAAGTTCAATTCATTGTTCAATACTAAAAATCTTAATGAATCAATTCTCAATTTAAACTTGTGATTTTAATATGTGTGATGATATTTAAATTTAAATTAAATAAATATTATTCGTCCTCTGCTGTTACTACAAATTTTACTAATTAACCCCCATAATGATAAAGGTTTATGTATTGTAATTGTGAATAAAAGCAATGGAATCCTTTTTAATATGTAGTGATTGAAAAAGTTGTCTTCTTGACACAAGCTACATAGGCATAATATTAGTTTACTTTAGAGTTAAATCCTTGTGCAACTTGTAAAATTGTGTCACTAGTCCTTTCATACTTGTAAAAAGAAATTCAAATCTTGAAAAGTTTTTAATACAAAAAGTTAAATTAATATTTGTCTAAGGATTATTTCTTCTGTTAACAAAAGTTGCTAGATCATTGTGTACATTATGGTGGAGTAGGATAGTTGGATATCGATAGTTTCATACGGTTACAGATTTCAATGTCAATTGCTAATAATCCTAATAATTGTTTCAATGGGTATAACTCATTTTTACGAATATTATTCGTCCTCTGCTGTTACTACAAATTTTACTAATTAACCCCCATAATGATAAAGGTTTATGTATTGTAATTGTGAATAAAAGCAATGGAATCCTTTTTAATATGTAGTGATTGAAAAAGTTGTCTTCTTGACACAAGCTACATAGGCATAATATTAGTTTACTTTAGAGTTAAATCCTTGTGCAACTTGTAAAATTGTGTCACTAGTCCTTTCATACTTGTAAAAAGAAATTCAAATCTTGAAAAGTTTTTAATACAAAAAGTTAAATTAATATTTGTCTAAGGATTATTTCTTCTGTTAACAAAAGTTGCTAGATCATTGTGTACATTATGGTGGAGTAGGATAGTTGGATATCGATAGTTTCATACGGTTACAGATTTCAATGTCAATTGCTAATAATCCTAATAATTGTTTCAATGGGTATAACTCATTTTTACGTATTAGAACCTCTGGGGTTTCAAACATTTCAAATATTTTAAGGAAATTGAGCGAACGAATTCAAATTCCATATTTCGAACAAACGTTTTCGTAAAGTCTTTATTCAATGAAACTAAAATTTCTAACAATCAAATTATTTTCATTTTTAGACACATTTACAGTTGCTCCCTTCATATATGACTGATCTGATATCTGATAGGTAGTGTTGATGGGGGGGTTATAAGCTAGGAAATACGGTACTTGCACTTTTGCAGCATTTGTGAAGCCAATAATAATTCAGAAAGGAATGCATTCATACTTCATAGTGAATGATTCTTTAAGAGGTTTTAAAGAATCTTGAAACGGACGATGCTCTCACTCCCAACAAACCACCCAATATAATCAAAAAATTATTAGCATACATTTCAAAAGTTTATAAAAGCTAAGGAAATTTTAAATTTTCGTTTTAGTTATTACTTTGCAGCGTTTACGTCTGGTATAGCTGTATTTTTACCAAGTAACACTATCAAACAGACAGTAAACTTACCGTAAAAATATGTATCCTGTTTCAAATGTTCAGTATAATTATAATCCCCTTCTTTCTGCTCCCCCAATACTTTTTTCTTCAGTAGAAGACTTTTCAAAATATCCAAAATATTATTCTTCCAACCCAACTGCAGATTTTAAATCTGACTTGTCCTTTCATAAATCAAAGACATTTATTGAACGATCTCGCTTTGGATCATCTAGACGAAATCGGCATTCACGAAGCGTTCAAGGTGAGAGCAAATGCTCGTATAGTTCTGAATTATTTAGGGTAATTTACAATTTTTAAAAATTGTTGTAAAACTTATTTCAAAAAACTTTTTAATTGGATTTTAAGAAACAGAAGAATCAAGTGAGCCTTTTGAGAGACATGGAGTGTTGGGAAAAATAATTTCTTTTATGGGATTATCTGGAATCATCATTCCATTGTTGACCGTAGCGTCTTTTCCACTTCAATTACTCAATCCAAACCTTTTAATCGCAAAAGCCCTTACCGTACTAACAATCCCTGTGGTTTTTTCTATTTTGGGACGGAATCTTGATGAGTCTATCTGGTTCGGTAGTAATAGTCCATTCTACTCTGTTGATAATCCTGACCCTGGTGAACAACGAGGAGTAGCATCTTCATGGAATACAAGAAATGCTTCTGCGACTTCAACAAAGGAACCAGAACGATGTTTAGAACGGATTGCTTGTGAAGGAGTTTTACAAACCATTCCTCAAATATTTCTAAAATCAATTTTAAATGGACAAGTAGATTTGTTTTGGAATTATCGGGATCGGGGTACTGGTGGGAATAGTAATAATTCCAGTAGTAGTAGTAATAAAGTCACAAGTGATTTTCAAACGGGGACTACAACTGATTCTTCTTTAAACTCAAATTCAAGTTCGACATTTGCAGGAACAAGTAGAAGAAAACACTTGGCCAAATATGCTTTAAGTAGAATCAAGAATAAAGGAGATCATTTGTTCAATCGAATTGGTAATCGTATAAGCACTAAAAATTCCAGTGGTAGTAGTAGTACCGTTGGTGATTCAAGTTCAAATCAAGGAATTAAAAATGACAACTGTTCTAAATATAAATGCTCATTTATGCTATAAAGAGGAATTACTTTTATCAATTGTTTGTACTTATAAAAAAATGTATTTAGAAGTTTTAATTTAATTTGTCCATCCTTAGAGAGTTTTTTTAACTAAGCTTGTTCAATAAACCATTTTTTTCTTAGTTTAATCTATTTAACATTCAACATCTTGTCATGCATGTGCAATTGAGTATATAGTGGAGCTATCAGAGGGGTTGACTAGGATGAATGTATGTTGTAGCAAATTTTTTGTTAGTCTTGTAAGATATCTAATTACAACCAATAAACTAAAACAGAACTGGATGAACTCAACAACAGTGTTATACAGTATTCTTCGACTTATCCAATTTATATTTGACAGACTTGTTTTCATTTATGCTAATAAAAAGCACCATAAGTCACAAACATGAATTTAACTTGGCTTTAGTATAGAGATAGACTAATATGAATAATTTTGTTGATGTCAACTAGACTTGATTTAATTTAGTTGAGAATTGGTCAAGAAAGCATAAATAGGAAATTTGGAAACCTTCATATAACTTTAAACTGTTTAGAAATGAAATTTCAAGAGATTTTGTATTCAGTGTCAGTGATTTCATTTACGTTGGTTTTATTTGGTGTGGGTTGTGTGTCAAGTCATTTTGGTTTAAATGTCAAAGGACTAGGACCGAATGTGAATCAATCGAGAGGAGAGCCATGGCCAATGCCTCAGCAAAGGAAAACTCATGAAAGGAATTTCATGATTGTTCGTCCATCTTTATTTAGATTTCAGGTAATTTTTATTTTTTATAAAATAATTTAAAGTTTTCAAGTTATTGTGTTAAAAATTATTGTTTAGATTGTTAATCACACTTGCGACATTGTGGAACAAGCGTTAAAACGTTATTATGCTATTATTCTCCAATCTCAAGTGAGAATTCAGGAAATATTTGGAAAGTTGGAGAACAAAACTTGGAAAGATAATGGAGGTTATCGAGGGTATTTAGATGTCTTGATGATTGACCTTTTAACCCCTTGTGAGTTCATGCCTCATGAGGAGATGGATGAATCGTGTAAGCTAATAATCTAGTGTAGAGTCTTATGAGTTTGCATTCTGTGCATTCTGTAGCATTGAATCTTTGAGTTGTATGATGATCGTACACAATATTAAATGTAATTAAAAGTTCTTTGAACTTGTTATGATCTTTCTTGTGTAAATATTTAGATAAGCTAAAAATCGACAGTGTGGGATTTCCGCAACAAGGAATACTTGTAGCTAAAACGAATTGGGGAATTCTAAGAGGACTTGAAACTTTCACTCAACTGTTGCATCCTTCTTATGACCATTCAGCTGTAATGGTTTATAATTAATAAATTGATTGTTTTGTAAATAATGCTTTCATAGAAATCCTTAAAGCTTTAACCTTTGCCTTTACTAAAGATTCGGATCAAAAGCACATGGGTCCATGACTATCCAAGATTTTCATTTAGATCAGTCCTAATTGACACGGCTCGACATTTTATGTCTAAGAAAGTCCTTTTTCAAAATTTGGACTTGATGGCGATGAATAAAATGAATGTGTTTCATTGGCATATTGTTGATGATCAGTCGTTTCCTTATCAGAGCAAACTGTTTCCTCAATTAAGGTTTTACCTTTTAACGAAAATATGCAGTTTTTCAAAGAATCATTTGTTACAATTTTAAATATGATTAACAGTGACAAAGGAGCATATCATCCATTCACTCATGTATATACTCAACATGACATTGCTGAGATTATTGAATACGCACGACTCAGAGGAATTCGAGTTGTACCTGAATTCGATTCCCCGTAAAAACTGATTAAAAATATTCGCTTTGATACGTTAGATATGCATTATGTTCTTATAAGTTTTTATATTCATTTTGATTACAGAGGACACACCCAATCGTGGGGTCCTGCAGTGCCAGGTCTACTTACAACTTGTTACAGCAATGAGTCATCCAACGATGGCACTCTAAAACCTGATGGTACCTTTGGTCCAATAAATCCAATCCAATTTGATAACTATAAATTTTTAACGGAATTCTTTGCTGAAGTTGCTACTGTATTTCCGGATAAATATGTGCATTTGGGAGGAGATGAAGTGGATTTTACTTGCTGGTTAGTTTGAAGCATTTTTAAAGAGAAAGATTCAAGATTTTAAAAATAATTCATTTTCATGCACAGGGAAAGCAATCCAGATATTCAAGCTTTTATGAAGGCCCGTAATTTTACAAATTTCTCTGAATTGGAAGG
This sequence comes from Isotoma viridis, assembly GCA_034696425.1. Taxonomy (NCBI): domain Eukaryota; kingdom Metazoa; phylum Arthropoda; class Collembola; order Entomobryomorpha; family Isotomidae; genus Isotoma; species Isotoma viridis. Next base: position 10,038 of record JAQGAA010001089.1, on the reverse strand, counting down.
ACTTTACATGCAAAATCTAGTCCAAATTGTTGAATCCTTTCCTGAAAACAAAACCTATATTGTATGGCAAGAAGTGATTGATAATGGAGTAAAGGTCAATGATAAGACATTAGTTAATGTTTGGAAAGGGGGTCAATTTGCTCAAGAACTGGATCAAGTGACTAGTAAAGGGCACAGAACATTATTATACGCATGTTGGTACTTGGATATGGTAACATGGGGAGTCGACTGGCCTGGATATTATAAATGTGATCCTCAAAAATTCAATGGAACGGAGGAACAAATGTCTCTTGTCCTTGGGGGTGGGGCAGCCATGTGGGCAGAGTTTGTGGATTCAACTAATTTAATCCCATTACTTTGGCCAAGAGCTGCAGCCCCTGCGGAAAGACTGTGGTCCAGTGCAAGTGTCAATGAAGTTGATGAAGCTGCTCCGAGAATGGAAGAGCATAGGTGTAGGCTTCTTCAGAGGGGATTTAATGTCAAACCTGCTAATGGGCCGGGCTATTGTTTAGTTAATTGGGATCAGGACTGATTTCTATTGTTTATGTGTTTAATTACTTTACTTATTTAACAAAATTTACATTTTGGGGAAAAACATTTTTAATTATGTTTTTTAAATAATTAAAATCTTAATATTGTGTTTTTAATTTATTATTTTATTTATTTAACGAAAATTACTTAATATAGGGGACAACATTTTAATTAGTTTTTTATTAATTTTAATTTTTAATTTTTAATTTTTCATCTAGTGTGTATCTACGAGAATATTGGACATTAAATGGGTCTTATAAAATAAAAGTAGATATAAATTACAGAATATATATATTTTTTTAACTTTTTTCAATTTCCATCGATTTTTGTGTCTTTTTATAAAATGACCTAGAACATTATTTTATTAAGAACTCTACTCTAAAGCATAATAGAAAATACACATGATGAGTTTGTTTTTGTGGCTTTACAACAAAATCTGACCACCAAATACCAAATACGTATTTCTTTCATGATTTCGCAAAATAGCCTATATATACCAAAATGGAATTTATTGACCAAACTCGTTCATACTTGGAGAGTTCATAAGAATTTTATGGGACTTTGACTAGTGAGGAAATAGGAAATTGGAGTAAATTAAATACTACCCTTTACTTACACCAACTATTCTTACTCACTGACCATGGCACGTTGCACTTTGTTTAATAGTTGGGTACATATCATTCAATATAGCTGAGTTACTTAAACATTTGTCCAATAATTCTCATTAATTTTTTATGAAATTATTGATCCGTTACCCGCAAAGTCAACAGTTTAACTCATTTTCATAACTAGTATAGCAAAAAGCCTTGCCAAAATCCTTTCGTCTCTCGTCTCTAGATATTATTAACACAGATTTACTCATAAGAGTTCCGCAATATAAAAAATTTACTTCTTTTGTTAGAAAAATGTTTGCAGTATTTTTAGTATTAGCATTGTCAAGATTTTAAAAAATGCATAAATCTGCATCATTCAACAAAGACTTGTTTCTTATTGTGGGCTCAGGTGAATTAAATGGACTCTTAGAGTATCTTTCTTCGCAAAAAGCTTTACTCAGTTCAAATAGCTTTACTGAGTTGGTAAATGAGTTGGAATCAGAAAGTCATCAAAGTGCATTGCATTTATCAGTATCAAAATTGTGCTATGAATCTACTCGAATTCTGTTGGAATTTGGAGCAAATCCAAATGTGAAGAATGGTACTGGACAAACTCCAGCTGTGTTAGCAGTTGAAAGACTTCGGGGTATTTGAAATAAGTAACTTTTCCATAAAGAATGTTTTTTAAAATTTGGATTATTTTTTTAAAACTTTAATTGAATATTTAAAGAATGCTCATGCGAAAGCTGTACAAGAAAAGTAGTGAGATGTATAAATTTCCTGGGAGATCACAGAGCAGACTTTGGTATCCCGGATAAGTCTGGAAATGTTCCTTTGTACTTGGCTGCAATTTATCAGTCGAAGGAATGTGCTACTACTCTTCTGAGAAATAGAGCTCCTTTGGATGCTCAGTAATTTCAAAATTCAAAATAAAATACATGTAACTTACATAAATTTTAACAAAATAATGCTTTTAATTTTTTTTAGAATTCAACGACGGCATCTAATGCGAAGACCTAAGTCTATGCTAAACATTCTTTCAGAAAAATTACCCTCAATCGTATTAGATGTTTTTGACAGAGCTGTGACTATTGAAGGGTCTAAGGGTATTCATGATCCTGACTGTGAAGTTTCCTTTGACCTTAGGTTAGCAAAGTGTTATTATGTAACAAAGTTCAATCAACAACTTTAAATACTAAAGGATTAATACATTTGACTAATTATACTTTGCATAGCGTAATCCTTCCAGTAAAAGTTATGGAATCTTATCAAAATGAAGTGGCAAATGGTACTGAAAATAAAGTGTCTCCTTCTTCAGCGGATACAACACAATCCGATGACACTTCTAGCAAAGGAAGTGCACAAAGTAATAAGTACAAACCTCAAAGAGAAATGGGCTACTTAAATGACCTTTTGATGTCAAGACATTCTGATTTTAAAACAGAAAGGGCAATCTTAAGACATCCTTTGGTCACTGTGTTTACTGATGTCAAATGGAAAACTTTGAAGCTAATTTTTGTAGCGTTTCTTGCAATGCAGGTAAATGGTGTAAAAGTTTTTTTTTTGAATAATCTAACAATTTTTAAAATGTTTGAAATACTTTTTATAATTAACGTTAAATTTTGCAAACATTTTCTTTAGATCGCACAACTTCTCGCGTACACAACTTTTTTATTCATTACAATTTTTGCTGATTGTCCGTACAACCTTTATAGTAAAGTTTTACGAGGTGGAACGGTAGGAACGGATAATATCAATGTAAAAATCATTGGTCCTTTACCAGGTTTGTAATACGGCTAAAAAAGCTTTATGGTGGAATTTGTCTTTTGAAATAATTTAAAAATTTCTTTATTTAGAAAAATTATGTGAAATTCGCCTGGCAAGCAAACTAATCTCAGGGTACGTGATTTTTTGTACAGTCATTGTATTGGTTAAAGAAATCCAACATTTAATCATGGATTTCAAAGAATATGTCACTGACTTACTTAACTATGTACAATTGCTTGGATTGGGGTCAATTGTATTGACCATTCTTATTGGGTGGAATTCAAACTCTCCTATTTACGAATGGCTTTATCCTGTATCTGCGGTAATACTTGCATAATAAGTAACAATAATTTAAGATTAATCATCCATTCATGAAATGTATTTTAATTAAATTTTCAACAGTTTGGAATAGCTATTTCGTGGGGTCAAATTTTCATTCAGGTTGGGAGATTTCCCCAACTGGCAATTTATGTGGATATGTTTGCGAAAGTATAATAGTTATTGATTCAATCAACCACAATTATTTATTATTCACTATTAAATGAAAATGTTGCATTCTAATTGTAATCCAGAGTGCAGTCAACTTTTGCTGGTCATTACTCATCTACTCGTTCATTCTCATTGGTTTCGCAATGTCATATTGTGTTCTATTTCCTGATGTAAGCTTATAAGCCAAAGCATTTTCAAATAGTTAAGTCAAATTTTAAAAAAACTTAAATGCATGTTTTTTTAGAAACCGTCTATGGTGGACATACCTTTAGCTCTGGTGAAAGTTTTGACAATGATGGTCGGGGAATTAGACTACGAAGGGTTGTTCATGCCAGAGAATGATGATAATAAAGCTAGATCAGATGATGTTGCCACAGCTGGAGATAACTCTTCAGCAGATATAAGTCGTAAACACAAGTTTTCTGTTGGTTATCCTATTTCAGCCCATTTGTGGTATTCTGCTTTTGTTATAATGATTACTTTGGTTTTGATGAACCTTCTTGTGGGTCTTGCTGTCAGTGATATTCAGGTAGGGTGTTTACTAATATAAACTTGAGCTTTTTGTTGTATAGGATTTTGTGATTAGTTAATTGTAATTTTTGTTACATGACTACAGGGATGCCGTAAAGATGCGGAAGTTGTAGTTATGAAACGAAGAATACGATACACAGCTTATCTTGAAAAGACTGTTTATGTTCTTACCCATTTTCTTCCAAGATGTTTGAAAGACTTTCTTAAAAGAAAAATAGCGATTGTAAAGCCTTTCAGTGAACCCACTTTGTTTTGCTGCACATTTCATCACATAGATTTGAAAAAGTATGAAATGTTAATGTTTTTAAATAATAAATATCATTAAAAATTGTTACAAATCATGAAAATATATTCCAGTTGCAAAATGATTGTTCGCCCGAATGACCCTGATGACGGGATTCTTAGTGAAGAGTCAAAAAATGCAATTAAGCATTGGCTGCTGCGTAAGCAATCTCATAGAACAAAACAGCAATGTAAATTACATCATCCGATGGGAAAAACTAATACTGGAGTTGTTGCAAGTCCTTCTAAAACAATGTCAGCACGTAAAGAAAGTGATGATATGAATCAATCTGAGTTAGTAGGTGATACAGTTGAAAGGGCATTGGGGTCACCTAATGCAACCAGAGCTCAAGAACTCAATATAAAAAGAATGGAAAGACAAATAGCTGAGTTGGATCATAAACTGGATATGATTTTAGAAGCTACACTTTCAAGATCAGATTTTTCAGACTAAAGTATCGTGATTAGTGACAGATGCAAATCTGTGTTCGAATAAATTATAGAAAAACCTGAAAGTACGAGCATTTGGACTCCAAATGCTCGAGTCGAGAAATATTTATATTTTACATTCTTATTATTTATTTATAAGTTATTAATTAAAAGTTTCATGGGCTATGCTGATTGCTGATGACTCATACAGGAATTATTTGATCTTGAACGCATTAAAAATTTCATAACGGTATACTTATCATAATGTCATAAACACTCTCATAATAAAGGAATTTATTCAGGAAGCATGTAAAATGATGCAATGTTGAGTCTTATCAGAAATTATTTTTAATTTGCTTTAATGATGTCAACTCGTTAATACATTCAATTTGTCCTGCTGTGGTAAAAAGATTAAAATCATAGTTGTAAAATCTTTAACTTGAAGGGAGTGTCAACTGGACTGGGCTAAGTGGATCTGGATATTTTTTGGTATCTGAATTCTAACTATGTAACATCTTTCTCCTCAAGAAAAATAATTTAAAGTGGTTGGCATATGAATGCCCAACCTTGTATTATAGTTTTCCATTTAAAGGCATTTATAAACTATATTGACAATCAAAACTCTTGTCTACAGTGTATATACTTGAGAATTTTACAATTTTTTTATTCTTAGAAGTAAGCTTTAATGCATTTGTAAACATATAATACTGAATACACACGGTTTAAAACGCACACTTCATCAATTAAACTATTTAAACATAAGGCTTTACTACAATATACACACCAATATAAAGAAATATGTGCAATGATTATCCAGATTATCTGAATGTAGCAAAGTTTAATTAAATCACAGATATTTACGCTGGATTAGTATTTACCGAGTTGGGTTAAAAACAATTTTGATGAGTAATCATTGAAACAGGTTTAATGGAAAAATCATCACAAACAGTTTATCTTCAGTTAGCAAAGTTATGACCATTATGAACAACCAGTGTGAAATTAAAATTGCTGAGAGGATTAGTTTTAAAATTCGGGTATATTTTTGACAGCGAAACCCCGAATAAAGCGTTTATTTGTATCAATCACAATATATTTTTGCTATCCCCAAAGCCCGAAGTTGTATAGCAAATATAATAAACTTGATTTGGATTGGGACGAAATTCACTATGTTATTCCAACACTTACTGAAAGCTATCTTTGCAGCAACGGTCTTTGCACCTTCGCATAATCCTCGGTAAGTTATTGATTTGAATTTGTGTTTTATGATGAAATAATTACACCATTCTGCAACATTATTAAAATTAAAATTATTGAAATTAACTTTGTTCATTTATGTCCACTAGCCTTAGAATGATTGAATAGTTGTTTACATATTTAAAATTAAGAACTAAGCAAATTCATTGATTTACTGAGAAAAACAACTTGTAGTTCGTAATTAATAATAATGAATGTAGTTGATTACACAAAATTGCATGAGCATATACTAATAGAAAGTTCTAAAAATTGATAACAATAGGCTGAAATTTATATCTCTCTTAAAGCACTTTCAGTGTTTCAGTAATAAAATTGAACATTTATGGTCTTTTGTATGCACAGGAATGCTCAGAGTGAAGAAATTTCGGGTGAATTTACAAATCTTGGAAAAAATCATCAAAAAGAAAAAATGAGCTCAGTAATTCAGGGGATTCGAGACGGAAACATACATGCCGCGTGTACTAACTTAAAAACATTAAAAAATGCAAGGCGAATGATTCCTTCCATTATTCACCAAGCTTATGGAAACGAACCCCAAGGGGTTTGTAACAACGTGTTAGATTTCATTAAAAAAATTGATCTGAAGCCAAACAGTACGGAACCTAGAGACAAAATGCTAACCAACTTTGTAAAATCAGTAGCTTACAATACCCTATTGAGTATCTTATCAAAACAAATCTTCTCATCGTCTTCAGAAGTGTCAGAATGCGTGTTCAGATTAGCATGGGAAGTTCATGAACTTTGGCTAACATTAACAACTTATGAATGGCAAACGGAAAGTAATTTAAGAAGCGTTTTACTTGGACTTCCGGTAAGTGTGAGGGATTTAATATTAGATGGGATTCATATAAGAAGAAACTCTACACCTTGTGAAGATGTGAACAAAGATATTCTCGGGGATTATCAGAAATGGAGATGTGAAAGTGAAAGTTTTGAAAATGAAACGGGATCAGAACCGGGTGGAGTGTATTTTACTTTGGGGGATACTTCTGGATTGAGACAGCCTTTGGAAGGAGATGCAGAGGGGGATAAGGTTTATTTAGGTCAGAATGATAGTTTTAGAAATTCGAGTAGGTTGTGGAAACCTATTTTAGTGTCAGAGAATAAGCTTCAGTTTGAACATAAGGCTTCGGGAAAGTATTTGTCTTATGTTGATGTGGGTCCTTGTTATAAGTATGTTTTGTCAGATAATACCACTGATTGGTTCATTTCTAATGGCGTTTGAAAGTAAGTGTTTGGGTTGGTTTTGTTATTCTATGAAATGAATTGGAAATAATTAATAAAATTAAAGAAAAACAATTTAATATTTTCAAGTCTATAATGACAATGAGGAACACCACTGTATCTACTGCGCTGCACCTAAAAATCATTTTAGTATAAAATGAAGAATGAAAACAAAGCATCTCTTTTTCCCTTTTACCAGTAAAGTAATTGACTAGAATTCATTTGATTCTTAAGCAATTGGTCCAAAGGTCGCATTTCACCTATCAAATACTGAGCTTCAAAATAAATATGCAGATTCAGATGTCAAAGTTCCCTTCTAAATCTGCACTTTAATAATGTTTTAGTTTTTAGTTTATCTTTTTACTTGCAGCTTAGTCCGAGTTGAATTAAGTGGTTGATGATTTTAGATTAAATTATTTTGAAAGTCGGGAAAGTAGATATGGTCAGCATTATTAGAATAAGCTGCTTTGGCCAATGTAAATTGTTGTAATGTCAGCTTTTTGATTTGATTTAAAACTTTTAAACAAGAAAAAAACCTTTGACATAATGATTATGAAAAAACTGAATCAACTATTTTTGCTACCATATTGTGTACGCAAGTTCTGAATGAGATTCATTCACAAAAAGCTACTTGGTCAATTGATATCAGTTGCAGGATTATTTGTTTAAAAATTTATTTTGAATTGGGAGTTCATCATGTTGCTTGAGCACTTATTCAAAACTTTTTTGGCAGGATTGCTCTTCACAAGTTCCTACAACCCTGGGTAAGAGATTAAAATATTTTAAAAACAAGCCCCCTAGACAATTAAACTTTTGTGTGTATAAAATTATAAACAAGATTCTTTGTAATTTTTAATTTTGTAATCATTTTTTCCATGATTCCGAAATCCCTCGGGATGAAACAAAAAGCTTTGAATTTATCTTTATGTCTTATGAAACAGAAGCCAGGAAGACAAACAATTGGACTTACGTGAACTTGCTAGTCTCGAAACGCTTGAAACAAATATTCAGGAAACAATCAAGTTGGTGATTGAAAAGATTAAAAATGGAAACATAGATCAAGCCATCAAAGATCTTGAACCTATTGAAAATGTAAAATGGCTTATTCCCTCAATTATCCGTCGAGCTTATAAAGAAGAAAGCAAAATGTGTATCAATGTGTTAGACTTCATTGTAAGAATCAATCTGAACCCAAACCCAACGAGTACAGATTGGAGAGACCAAGTACCAACCAATTTGGTAAAAGCTATAGCTTTTGAAGCTCTATTTACTATTATATCCAAACAGACGTATTATGCTCCTTCAGAATTGTCAGAATGCTTGATTCAGTTAGGATGGCAAGCAAAAGAACTGCAAAAGAGATTACACAGTACCGAATACAGCACGAGTGACAATTTAGAAACCGTGATCTCAGGGCTTCCCTCAAGTGTCAGGTATTTATTACTCAACAGCATTCACATTCGGAGAAATCCCACTCGGTGCGAAGATGTTGATAAGAAAACCCTAGGGGATTATCAGGAATGGCAACCAGAAAGCATTGAATATGAAGGTGAGCGTGGTGGCGAGTATTTTACTTTGGAAGATAAACTTGGATTGAACCAGCCCTTGGAAGCAGATGTTAAGGAAGAAAGGGTTTATTTAGGTCAGAATGATGGAACACGAAAGCCTGAGAGGTTGTGGAAGCCTATATTGGTCTCTAATGAACAACTTCAGTTTCAACATAAAGCGTCTGGAAAGTATTTGTCTTATGAGGATGAGAGTTCCTGCTACAAGTATGTTCTTTCTGATAAGCCGACTAATTGGTATATTTCCAATTGGGTTTGAAACTCTTGTGAATTTGATTTGGTTATTTAATTGAAAAAAATATAAGCATCAATTATATTGAATTAGCATGTAATGAGATATTATTTGTGTTTAAATTTGGAAAAATAAAGTTCACTTGTGGGTTATGATGGGATTAAATTATTGATTTTTTTATGGCAAAAGGATGAAAAATAATAATAGCCAGCTCGGCTACGAATTTCAGGCCAGAGTGCATTTCTCAAACAAAATTTATAGTTAATTATTTAGGTAATTAGAATTAACTCCGCACCAAAAATATCACCCCAAAATACGTATCCTTAAATCTTTTTTTATCATTAACTGTTAGCTAGATAGTAAACTTTCCTACAAAATGGGCTTTTTTATTCAATTGTTTGGAAAATTCATTATTTGTTAATTTAGCATACAGCTTATTGAAGCAATTGCCTAATTAGAACCGCATCAAAATCAAGCCACACTCTTCCTAAGTCAAATCTTCATATCTTTTCATAATAATATAAGAAGCTCGTCTGAAAATGTGAAAAACTTACCTTCAAGGAATTATAATTCAATTTCGGATGTATTGAAACATTTACTTACCTAAAAATGCAATATTCACGATTCAACGCATTAGTTATGGCATGATGCTTTCAAACTACATTTTCTTCATTAAAAACAACAGGATAATTGTATTATAAGAAGATAACATCATATCACTTTAGTGCAAAGTCAGATTTTCCATCATCTTTATAAAATAAATTTTCCTACACAAACGAAATCTTAACATTTTTTAATCTCATCTGAACTTTAAATTGCAAATTGTACCAAAAATTGTTAAATGCAGTTAACCTAAAAGTCAAAGTTCTATGAACGCTGAAAACCAAGACGCAAAATTCTTGCTATATTTAAGCGAAGAATTCCTGGAATAAAATTCAGTTGAAAACTATACTTCGTCCATTGATTTTTACTAAAGGAAGCTGTCACACACAACAAATAAGTCTTTGGTTGGTTAATTAACTCGTCATGTTATTCCAGCACTTACTCAAAGCTGTTTTGGCTGCAACAATCTTCACACCGTCCAACAACCCTCGGTAAGTCTTAAAAATTTTAAATTTATTTATATTTAATCACACAAACT
>JAQGAA010001088.1:0-17406 GCA_034696425.1 Isotoma viridis | reverse complement strand
TGGTTTTCTAAAATAGAAACTGATGTTTGTTATATTTACGGCAGAGAACCATCTGAAGCTTCTAATACAAAAGAGTACACCGCATGTTTGCTATCGAATACCGGAAAAGTTCTTGCAGTAATGGTTGGTGCTGAATTAATTGAAACATCAGTAACTAAAATAATGGCTTTACTTGAAGCTCAGAAAATGCCTTATCCAAACATGTACGAAGAAGCTTATAGAGATCTCCTCGGACCTTTTGAACGTAGATCTGCAGAAGAAGAGGAAGGCAGTCCATATTTTCGAAGCATCATGGATTTTATGGCAGAATCCAAAGACAAATTCAATACATTTTCCAACGAAGACCAAATAAACTTTGACAAGTATAATAAACTCTTTGCCTTGTATATGATGAACACATTAATAGACCTAGGTTTCACAGCCCAACCCGGAGACATTATCTACCTCAAAGACTTGGTTCAAAATCTCAAGATTCAAAATAACATCCGAGGATTCCTTCGGTACATGCTGCTAGAACTTGTAAGCGAAGGACTTTTTCAAGTTTCTAAATGGGACAGAGAAAACATGGAGTTCATTCTTTTAAAACCTTTCCCAACAAAGTCAGACGTCCAAAGAAATGTAGATTCCTTAATGGCACAATTAAAAAGTTACAATATAACAGATGTAGAATGTGTATCAATAGTGGCACCGCATCTCGCTGGGATGATGACAGGTTCTCAGCCCCCACTGCCTATACTCTTCCCTGAAGACTCAAATAAAAAAGGCCCTGCAGAGAAATTCTACTACGAGTCAAAGGTACACACAGGGACCGCAGCAGTAGGAGATTACATGCTGCCTTATGTAATAAATGTATGGCAAGAACGACGAGGACCTTCCAAAGAAATATGCAGGATCTTGGAAATTGGTTCCGGAACTGGAAGTTTCACAGAGATGTTTCTCCAACATATTAACGACGATGCAAGTCATTATGAATACACGTATACGGATATCTCACCTGCATTTTTTCGACATGGAGCGAAAATTTTCGAAAATAGTAAGGTCAGTGTAAATTACAAGGTTCTTAACATTGAAGAAGATCCATTTACCCAAGGATTTATCCCGCATCACTATGACATGATAATTGCATCCTATGTTCTCCATGCTACTAAAGACGTCTCAGAATCAATTAAAAATATTAACAATCTTATAAAAGACACAGGCTATCTTATTATAAATGAGATGACGAAACCTCACAGAGCAGTTAATTTGATTTTCGGTGCCCTAGAGGGTTACTGGAGGTTTAAGGATTTTGATCGCAGACCTTATAATTGCGAAATGAGTACCGAGGAATGGCAACAACTTCTAGCTGAACACGAGTTCCCTTTGTCAGGAGCAATGCATAATTGTCAAAATCATTCAGCAACAATTATTGCACAAGTTCAGAAATCAGAAAAGACAATGTTGTACAAAGACCATTTGCTAAGTAGTGGACAAAAGTCTTGGATCTTATGGAGCAAAGACCAACATCCTGTTTCTGAGTATTTGCAAACAATGCTATCGAACATGGGAAGAAATGTCGTGATGGTAAAACAGTTATTAAATGAAAATTGCGATCAATTGAAAAGGTCAGATGACAACTTGAATTTTGAAATACGGCCGAATGAACCATTAGATGTGGAAACAGTTTTTAAATTCACTTCTAATGAGAATGAATACAAAGATATTGAAGGAGTGATCTACCTTTGGGGACTTGACCATAATGAATTAGATTATGTAAATGTATGCCATCCATTTTTGACTCTTTGCAAAATTCTGTCTACTACTGCTCATCATATGAAGTTTCTGGTTTACACCAGAGGTGCTATTTGTATTGATGACAATGAAATGCCCTTACCATCAGCTTCTCCAATTTTAGGAATGTCGAGAACATTGCAAAACGAGAATCCGAATCTCTTGGTTAGATGCATTGATTTAGACCCTAGTCAAAAAAACCCCAATTTTATTGCGGAAGGATTTTCTGAGTTATTTATTGAGGACGGAGAAATGAATGTAATATACAGAGGTAATCGTCGTGCAGCAATTAGATTCTTACAGTGGAAAGTACCCAATACTGGTTTAACTTTCCCAAAATCGGGTCAGTTTAAGTTAATTTTACCTCCTACTCTATCTCTATCGGATCTTAAATTCGGACCTTTAGAAAAATCCAAATTGGAAGACAATCAGGTTGAGGTCAGAGTAAAATGTTACGCTCTAAACTTTCGAGATTTGTTCGCAATTCTTAAGCCCGATCCGTTTTTTGAAAACATGAACACCGTGGGAATTGATTATGCTGGAGTAGTGACCACAGTTGACTCGGCAGTAACAAAATTCAAAGTAGGAGATCCAGTATTCGCATTTAATTTGAAAGGAGGAGCAATGCCAAGCCACATTCAAGTCGATGAAGATGTGACGATTCCCTTGCCAAATGGAATGACATTTGCAGAAGGTGCGACACTTCCAGCTGTAGCTGCTACAGCTTACGTCTGCTTGATTGAGGTAGCCAAAATAAAAGAAAATGAAACCGTATTGATCCACACTGCATCGGGGGGTGTAGGACTGTGCGCTCTTCAGATCGCAATGTCCAAAAAGTGTAGAATAATTGCTACTGCCGGAAGTGCAAGGAAGCGAGCTTTCCTCCGAAATCTTGGAGTTGAGCATGTCTTTCACTCAAGAAATACAAATTATGAAAAAGACATTCGAGAAGCTTTGGGAGGTGAAGGAGTGGACGTGGTATTGAATTCCCTTACAGGACCAGGATTTAAAGAAGCTTCATTAGCTGCATGCAATCCAGGGGCAAGATTTATTGAAATGAGTAAACTCAACACTTGGGAACCCGAAGAAGTAAAAGCATTGAGACCAGATGTTATTTATGAATTGGTAGATTTATCAGCCGAGTCTGATGAAAAAATCAAAGAAAATGTCGACAAAGTTAAAGACTTTCTGAAAAAATCAGTCATCCAACCGATTCCATATGTGCGATTTGATGCATCCGAAATTCGTGAAGCTCTTACTTATCTCCAAAAAGCTAAACATATTGGTAAAATAGTCTGCGTAATGCCTGAACCATCTCTTGTTCAAAACGGTTCAACTGACTTAAAAACTCCCCTTTTCAATGAACGAAGTAGTTATCTTATCACTGGAGGGTTCGGAGGAATTGGTATGGAAGTTGCAAAGTGGATGACTCATTCAGGTGCAAAGCATGTTGTTCTTGTTGGTAGAAATCCTCCAAATGAAAAGGCAAAAGAACAAATGCAACAAATAGCTTCACAAGGAGTTAACGTTGTTGCATTGCAATTTGATGTTGGCAACACTAATCAATGCAGAGATCTCTTAGAGACGATAAAAGAGATGGACTTGCCTGCATTAAGAGGCATCATGCATGCAGCAGGAGTTCTATCCGATGGAGTACTTTCAAATCAAACTTGGGAAAAGTATGAAACAGTCTTCAATGCAAAAGTAAAGGGTGGCTGGAATCTTCACCAACTTACTTCCGGTTATCCCTTGGAACACTTTGTCATGTTTTCCTCAGCAGTATCAAGCTTTGGATCTTTAGGGCAAAGTAACCATGCTGGGGCTAACTACTACTTGGATTCGCTAGCTCAATACAGGAATTCGATAGGGCTACCCGCAATCTCTATCAATTGGGGACAATGGGGACAAGTAGGAGTAGCTGCTGATTTAGATGTCATAGGTATCCGACCTTTCACAGCCCTTCAAGGAATAACGGCATTGGATCGAATCATGAGAAGCAATCGGTTGCAAACCACAGTTCTCGAAGCTGATTTCAGTGTAATGCGGAAGCTATTTACTTCCTCACGAAAGTATTTAGAAGAGCTGAAAACATGTCAAAACGAAAAGCTGCCTGATATTGGGGAAAGTACGGACAAATTTTGGAAAGAATACGATGCAGCAGAGAACAATGAACAACGGTATGATGTCGTAAGGAAATTTATGCACATTGTCATTAGGGTGACTTTAAAAATGGACGAAAACGAAGTCATAGATGACGAAGCTAATTTCCAAGACATGGGTATGGATTCTTTGATGATGATTGAAATGAAAAATGCACTTCAGATGTCTATAGGCAAACGAGTAAAAATTACTGTTAATTCTGTCCGCGATTGTAAAACCGTGGCGCAACTGTCACATCGACTTGTAGAACTCATTTCCGGTGCTGAAGAACTCCCACCACCAAGTAGAGAAGAACTTATTCAAATCATTCGAGAAGATTGCGAACTTCCTGAACACATTACAACATCACATGAGATTCAACCAGCCTGCAAACCTTCTGAAATAAAAACAGTATTTATTACAGGAGTAACAGGTAACTTTGGCCCTTATGTTCTCAGAGAGATTTGCAAACAACCCCAAATCCAAAAGATCTATTGCCTCATGCGTGAAAGTCGAATCGGCACGACTAAGCAAAGACTTACACAAATTCTAAAAGACAAAAAACTCATTACGGAAATCAATATGGACGTAATCGAATGTGTCGAAGGAGATATTACAAAACCGAATTTCGGGTTTTCAGACGAAACTTTTGCAAACCTTGCTCAAAACGTTGATGCCATATTCCACCTCTCTGTAAAAGCATCTGCAGACGAAATATACAGAAATTCAGAAAATAGCAGTCACTCCCGAATTATAAATGTTTTTGGTACTCGGTATGTACTTGAACTAGCTTGCTCAAAAAGATTAAAACATACTTTTCACGCATCAACAACAGTAGCAGTATCAAGGGTAGACAACCAAGGAAGATTTTGGGAATCTTGGCCAGAAATCGATGAATTTGACAATCGTCCAAATGCCTCTTATCCTATTTCAAAATTCATCTGCGACCGTCTTGTGTCTCAAGCTGTTGAACGAGGAATCCCATGCAAAGCATTTAGATTTCCATACATGGTTGGCGACAGTAAAATCGGTGGGAATGTTTCCGTACTCGATAATCATTTGATGCTTCGAATGATGGCTTACATGTACATTGGAATGATGCCAGCCACAAACATACCAGTTATGGTTATTCCAGTTGATATTTGTGCTGACTTATCCGTAAAAATTTTCTTTGATGATCATACTGGTTTCGAAATGTACAATGTAAGTAATCCATACGTTGATGACGAACTGGAACTCGAAGATCTCGCACAAGAGTTTGGATACACTGTGGAAGTAGTAGAACCTGATGAGTTTGTTGAAAAAGCAAAGAAACTCGAGGGAGGAAACGAAGTTGTTGATATGATCAAACGAGTAATGGTAAGACAGGATGCTCGAGATGACATAGAAAATGATATACCGGATGTGGTACAAGCTTGGGTTTCAGGAAAGAAAGATGTTTTCCTTAGTGAAAAACTTGTTCAATTAATTCCTCAATATCCATCATGTATGCAACGATCTTTAGACCTGTTAAGAAAAGATTTAAAGTTGGCAAAGGACTCTGGATTTTTTGCTAAAATTGGACTCAAATAACCAATTATTTAAAGAATATATTTTAAGTATAATGTAATAGTAATAGTGTATAGCTTAAGTTAGAATATAATAATTAAATCAATTTTGACTTGTCATCCATAATAAGTGCCTTCCATTCCTCAATAACAAGCCAAAATTGAATTCTAAATTATCAATTTTTTAGATTAGCTGTTAACTTTATCGTAGAATAAAACATTAATTCTTCATTCACATTTTATTCTGTTACATTAATTTAATTTAATACATAATTTTTCTCATAATTTATATTTTTGAAGG
Source organism: Isotoma viridis (assembly GCA_034696425.1). Classification (NCBI taxonomy): domain Eukaryota; kingdom Metazoa; phylum Arthropoda; class Collembola; order Entomobryomorpha; family Isotomidae; genus Isotoma; species Isotoma viridis. The sequence continues at coordinate 11,649 of JAQGAA010001088.1, read as the reverse complement.
ATCCTATGCTTCTGTTTGTTTACGAACGATTCTCTCTTCCGCACAATCCATCATATTCCCTGCGATATATTTTGCAGTGATGCTAACTTCAAAAAGTACTGCAAAAAATAAGAATATCACCAAAAGAACTTTCCGCCCAACTACGCCCTGAAATTTTATAAATGTTTAATTCAATAAACACAAAAATAATATTTGAAATACTAACATAGATTGTATTTGTAAGATTGTATGGCATTCATTATTTTTTTAAAAATATTTAAAATGGAAACAAAAAAGATATAAACTTGTTAGAGAGATCAAAATTTCTGGGGATGAGAATTTAGAAATCCGTCCCCAGAAGAGAAGTGCCCAAAAATTTGTGACAACATTTCTACACAAGTGACTTAACCTTAGAAACGACGCCAACCCCCCGCGCAACTATAGTATTTTAGCGACATTGATACGCATGAAGAATTCTAAAAAAACTTATTTTATAAAATCTAGGTCCTTTATCCAAATCTCCTAATGCTATTACAACTTATGGGAATGGACAAAAATGAATGTGTTAAATTAATTTTTTCAGCTAGGCCATGCATTAAAAATAGCCGACGCTTTTGAACCCAAGCGTCTTGTTAGACTCACATGGATAACGAAGCGTTTTTCTTTGTCTCTTGAGGTAAATTCATAAGCGTTGATAAGCGTTATCATAAACAATGCGATGGTTTTAGGGCCATTGAGTGCGGGAACGGCCTTGATTATTTTCCTGTGTAAAAAGACAACATGCTTTACTCCCATTCATTCGCATAAGAGAGACAAGAAGTTTTTGTTTTATTTTTAATTAAAATTGTGCTATTTATGTGCACTTTTTAGTTAGAGATTTACATTTAACCACAACATACACAAAGGTCAAATGTTAGAGCACATGACCTTGGGGCTTATCTAATAATGATAAGCACGTACATTTTGTGATACAACAGCTCGTCCGTTTAACCCAATTCACAATTTCCATACTACACCATTCGGATTCACGACACTTCCGAAACACTTCATTCCTCAATCTAAAAAGAGATTTTCAGTGTGCAGTGCATAGTCAAGTCATCCAGACCACAAACAACAAACAAACAATATAATATTGTGTATTGTTTGTAAATTTGTCAACTGTCAACTGTGAACTGATTTCCATTTTGTGGACCTAGACCTAGTGCAGTTCAAACGGGAAAGCTGAAATTTTGGATTCATAATTTATTTTAAAATGGAAAGATGTGAATGTGAGATGCCCTTCTGACCGTAGCACCTGCATCAACTAGTATGATGGCCTTTACCTAGATTCTTGGGCTTTTTGAAACTTCACGTACTTGCTATCAACTATGCAATACACAATAACTAAACATAAAAAAAGGTAAGATCAGAGATTCATTTCATTCCAGATTTACCAGCATTTTTACCAGTGACCATGCCAGATGCATCTATTCTCTAATCTATATTTCAAAGTTATTAGAAGGAATACTTGTACTGTTGTTCTTTTACTACTAGTACTGCTTTTTCATCCAACAGAGCTTCGCTTCACTTTCACTTGAACATGACTGCGACCTTAACTTTTGCCTTTGACTTGAACTTCCTTTTTCTGCCTTTTTGCAGCTTGAGCTACAGCGGCATGTGACCTGTGCAACCAGCTGCCATCCCATAATTAAGTGCCTGATATTTGTACGACCCACTGACATATGACAACTGCTTGTTAATTACACTCTGCACTCTAGTACCCATCATACCTCTTGTGCGCTTGAATTTCTCCTATGCTTCACATTTTCACATATCCGGATTTCGTAAGGATTTAGAGGACTTAATAAATTTGAAGGAAAGGAAGCTAAAAGATCTGCTTCCTACTACTCGCTAGATCCAAAAAGTTTACATACAGCGAAGTGTAGTGTAACTTTTTGTCAACTCATTCCTGACGCCGGATGTGAACTGTCAACCTCAATATTTGAAGAATAGTGAAGTTTATCATTACCATTGGCATTGACATGAGCCCTCCATTACCCGTGAAGCTTGTAACGTCGGCCAAAGCAGTTTTTGAAGGAGCAGGTCGACGTCTTGGGAGTAAAGATGAGCCTAAATCGGAGTCATCGAAGTACCCACATTTACTACCCAAATTAAAGGAACACTTCAAACATGCCGATTTTAGGTCTAGTTTACAAAGAAAAGCTGTGGAGGCTGTTCTTCAAGGTAGGAAAAAGATAAATTTCCGCAATTTTGTACTTCACAATCTTAGATTTGTTTAAAAAAATCTTATTAACTTTTTTATAGGTGACAGAGATGTTTACGTGTCAATGCCCACAGGATCAGGCAAGAGTTTAATCTATCAGCTCCCAGCAGTTCTGAAGGATCGAAAGTTTGCTATCGTTGTTTGTCCCCTTATCGCTTTGATACAGGTAAGTCTTTTCCCGTCGAAAATGTACATTCAGATCTGAAACAAGTTTTCGGAAAGTAGGTATTGTAGTATTGTATTTAATTTGAATAATTAGGATCAACTTGGACACCTGTTCAAGTTGGGAATCAAGGCAGAAACAATAAACTCCAAGATCAGTGCTGGAGAAAGAAAGCGAATAAATGATGACCTTAGATCGGTTGTTCCGGCCACGAAATTGTTATACATTACACCTGAGCAAGCTGCTACAGAGGGTTTTAGGGTAGGAATTGAGAATTAATCTATAACGATTGTCCTGATTTGTAGTGTTCAATATATTTGATTTTTAATTAATACTTGTGTTGTAGAATTTACTTAAAAACTTTCATTCAAATGGAAAAATATCCTATTTTGTTGTGGACGAAGCGCATTGTGTTAGTCAATGGGGACATGATTTTCGGTATGATTATAAAATGAGATTTATGAAGTTTTTTTTTCGATTAAGTACGTGAAATAGAATAGTTTTTCTAATTATTATATTATTCTTACAGCGGAGATTATTTGAAACTAGGAGAGCTGCGAAATATGTATAAAGATGTACCGTGGATTGCCTTAACTGCTACGGCTGCCCCAAAGGTTATCTTTTAGAGCCAATAGTGTTCATGCGAATTCAATATTCGTAAATCGTATAAATAACTTAACTTGACACTTCCTTTACAGGTTGCAGAAGACATTTTCTTTCAACTTAGCTTAAAATCTCCACTAACTTTTAAAAATCCCTGTTTTCGATCTAATTTATACTATGACGTCCAATTCAAAGAACTTCTTGATGATCCTTACGGACATCTTGTTGATTTTTGCCAATCGAGTCTTGGTGAAGGGTGGGAGAAACAGAAACCGGTAAGTATGTAAACATTAAAAGTAGATTTTGGATTTAAATGTTCTTCACCTTTAACAATAAGCTATACTTCCTCATCAACCCATATAATAAACTTCTAATCTGACTTTTACAGAATGAAAGAAATTGCGGGATAATCTACTGCAGGACACGTGAAATGACTGTGGATCTTGCTACAACACTCACTAAGAAAGGTCTTCTAACTAAAGCTTATCATGGAGGTAAGACAAATACTAAATACATAGAATATAGCGTACGTATACGTTAGCAATTTCTTGTAGATAATCAGTTTTTTGGACCATCGGTTTGTTTCAGGACTAAAAAACAGTGAGAGAGACGAAGTGCAGGAGGAATGGATGAGAGGAATCGTCCCTGTGATAACCGCTACCATAAGTTTTGGAATGGGAGTTGACAAAGCTTCTGTTAGGTAATTCTCATTTATATCATGTTATTAATTAATTTCAAGTGCAATCAAGGTTTTTAATGCTTTGCAATGCATACTGCTCGATGATTCACTATCATCCCACAATATTATATAATTTGAATTAATTAAATATTAAATATAATATATCTTACGCAGATTTGTTGCCCACTGGTCAATGGCTCAAAGTGTAGCAGGCTACTATCAAGAGTCTGGTAGAGCTGGAAGAGATGGCAAAAAATCGTTTTGTCGCATCTATCACTCAAAATCAGAAAAGGATTCCATAACTTTTCTACTGTCCCAAGAATGCGCTGCGTTAAAACAAAAGAAAAAAGAAACACAGGCCAAAGCTACGATGGATAGTTTTAGCTCTATGGTTAAATATTGTGAAGAAGCTTCTTGTCGACATGCTTTCTTCGCAAAGTACTTCGGTGACGAAAGAAGAGAAGACTGTGGAAAAATGTGTGATCATTGTCAAAACCCTAAAGACTTAGAACAACTCGTGCAAGCTTTCTCTTACCATGATATAGTTCGCATGAGAGCCGCACAATCCTCATTAAATGTCAACGGAGTCGACGAAGACTTATACGGGGGTGGTCGAAATGGTGCCAAAAGGGACTCGGAAGGCTATTGGGACAACAATGAAGATTCTCAAGAAAGGAAAGCCAAGAATGCATATGATTCATTTATTAAAAAGCAATTCGCTCTGAGAAATGGAAGACGTACTTCAACTTCAGCTGATGGAGTAGAAATAGTTACCGCAGCTAGTTTGCTTGACAAACAGATAGGAAAAAACGCAAGAGTTAAAGCGGCAGAAGCGACGTCGACAAAAATTCGTGGTCTCTCTGTTTCAGTAAGAGAGAATTATTTAAGTATGTTGATGGATGCCCTAGATAAGAATTACTCAAAAGTTAAGGAACTAGCAGTGAATGGTGATTTATTGAGTGAAAAAACCTTAAACAAGAATGATATCCTGGAGTGCGCAAAACAATTAGAATATTCCATTTTTACATCTAATCATGTCATATCAGTTTATCGCTCTCGACTAGCGACCGCTGTGAGTGCTGCTATTGCTGTTTTTTTTGTCGTGTGTATTTTTTCATGCTTATTGGATGCTTTTATTTTTTAAATTATCCAGCTACGCCTGTTTCCATCGGAAGTCTTACCTATTATATTTTTGGGGGGTTTTGGTTTTTTATTCAGATATTATATTTTTATGGTAATTGGTTTAAGTTACAAATACTAACAAAACTACTAATGATAACAAACTAAATATGGTGACAAGAGAATTTTTTTTTTAATTTTAAAGTATTTAATTTAATGCAAGCAAGTAAAGTTCAAGAGTTTATTCTGACTTCTTCGTGGCAATGGTTATGATACGATACTTCTGTAGACTGTAGAGGATTACGTTTCACGTAAACTAAAGCTTGTGTAGAACTATCAATTGTCTTTGCGCAAATTGAAATTTTCAACTCTGAATTAATTTGAATTTCTTTTGAAAAATTAATTTTTTGGTTAATTAATTTTAATTTACCCGTATAATTTTGTGATTTCCAGACTCTAAAAATCAAGAAGGACACAAAAGCCTTTAACGAAACTGAAGTTTTAAAGAACTATCAGCCCACTCCAATTTTCAAAACTGCGTCTGAATTGTTAAATTCAGCAGCTGAATTCCCCGGGGTAGCAGACAGAAGTTTAAATTCAAGTAGTATTTTCAACGATAGCTTGAATATCCATATGATGAATCTTGAACAAGAGCATGATAACGTTGTTTTAAAACCAAATATGGCTGATTCTCCTAAAGATACAAACTCTACTAGTAGCACTGGCGCAACTCCTAAGCGTTTCAGTTTCAAAAGAAAGACTTCACCGACAAGACAGCAAAAATTGGGCGAGTTTTTTAAACCAAACACAAATGACGAGTTGAATAAAAATGAACAAAAAACAGAAGATCAAAATCAATCATTGATTGAGATTGATGATGACGATGAAGATATGGAGATTGATGCTGACGATGTTGACCAAGACCATTTTGACGAGCCACTTGTAATTGACTTGGAGCTTGAAGATGAAAAGAAAGATTCGAAAGCAGCCTTGCCTGAAAGGGTAAACGAAAACGATGTCATGTGTTTAGACGATGACGTTGAAGAGGCCAAGACTTCCTCAATGTCCCAAGTCATGGGTGGTTTTCAATCAGCTAGGAGCCTTTTGACTAAAGACCAAGAAAAAAAACTAAAGTTATCTGAAACACGTAAAGGCACTGATAATCCAGCTGATACTGCAGCTAAAAATTTTTCAAAGACTACCGGAGCTGCCGGAACAACTGATGGTAAAAACACTTGGTTCCAAACCGCACGTGAAATGCTTATTAAAGAACAATCTGAAAAGAAAGCTGATAGTAAAGATAACAAAGGCAAGGGTACGTTTCATACAAGCCAATATTTTGATAAAGCGAATAACAATGATAGAAAGTCAATATCAAAGACTGATGTAATTGACGTTAATAAGGCTCGTAAAAGAACTAGAGACGAAGGTTCGAACTCAATTTCCGCTAATCAGAGTCCTAAAGAAACAGTAGATGATCTAAGGAAAGCTAAAAAACCTCGCGAGTCTTCAGACAGGATAGGATCTAAAGAGTTGAAGCAAGATCATTCTCATCGCTCGAAGCCTAAAGCATCATCCACATCCGAGCAGCATAAATCAGGGGGTAAAGCTAAGCAAAAGCTTATAAGTGAATTATTTGGAAGCAGCTCAAATAGAGGAGCAGGTGAGACAAATTTGAAAAAGCAATCGTCTACTAATCCTCATGAGAACAAAAAGTCCGAGTCACACAAGGGGGATAGAAGCCACACAAACAAGAAGTGTGCTCAAAAGTCTTCATCATCTTCTACTAGCGGTGATTATACAATTGAGCAGTTCAACTCTGGCTCAACAACTGGTGACGGAGGGACTACAGCTTCAGATAAGAAGCCCATCGCCAAGCCAAAGGACGCTAAAGAAATTCATCAAAGTAAGCGTAGTAGTCCTCGAAATGAGAGTTCGAAAGGTGCTGGAATAAAGCAGTCAGACAAAGAAAAAGAAAAGTCAAGAACCTTTTCACCTTTAAAACAATCAAAAAAATCTCCGGAAAAGCTAAAAAAGTCATCGTCAAAAGTTCCTGCGGACAGCACTCATATCAACAAACAGGAAATGGCAGACTTAATTGTAAAATATTTAATGCCGTTCTATAAAAATGAAAAAATTAAGTCAAAGGAAGAATTCAAGACTTTAGCCAGGGATATGTCACATAAAGCAATGAAGCATCGATTAAAAGGTAACAAATTTTTATGAAACAAAGCCCCCATGAAATTAATAAATCCTTAAGTGTACAAATGTAAAAATTATTAATGAATATTCCGATAACTTAATTTCAAGACTAATTTTAGACTAATTTAATTTTTAGACAAGCCCGATGTAGAAAAATACGTACAAAACTACTTCAAAAAGCAAGAAACCGGTAAGAAGTCTTCTGAAGCTCAATCATCGGATGCAGAAACAGCTGAAACGTATGTTCCAGTTAGTCCAGAAGTGTCATAAATTAATTCTTGTGTATGAATCAATGAAACATTTAGACTCGACAATATCTTTTATTTCAACGAAAATAACATAATATAAATGATAAATGTTTTGGGTTGAAAAGCATAATCCATGAAATTAGCCTTATCAACTTCCTTTTACTTCTAAGTCGTAAAGCTATTAAGCTATTAAGAAAATTTTAGGAAAGAACACCTGTACCTTTTTAATATAAATATTCAAGAGCGATTTGAAATAGACAGATTAATAAAGTGAGAGATTGTGATTAAGATTAATGAGAAAAGAATTACTGAAGTAGGATAATAAAGAATAAACCTCTTAGAGTAAAAAAAAAGATGAGATAAATCTTACAATAATAATACCTAAAATGTTGTGTAGTCAGAGGTGCTACTCTTAGGTAATTTATGAGTTGTGACTGTAGACAATTTGCTCAATGTGCCTCTATACCTGTATGGTGTTTATTAAGAGAGAAATAAGAATTCTTTAAGTACCTTAAAATTAGTACTTATACCATTACACATTATTATTATATATCTTAGTGCCAGTAAACCAGTCAGTCTCAAATGTTTTTGACATTATACGTTCGCATTGAAGACGATTGTAATTATAAATTATACTTTTAATTATCGCAATAATAATAAGTAATGAATTATCGTTTTTCTCGGACAGTTCACATTATCAAGTTGACATTCTAGCATGTATTGTTAAAACTTAAAGATCCGGAAGTTAATAAAGACCAGTTTGATAGAATTAAAATAAACGTGGGTTAATGGACGTGAATTCCTTTATTGAATATTATGCTGACGTACTTTTACCATTGGGTTTCCTAACTTGGACAATAAAAGCATTATTTCTGACACATCGATTTCTGTCCACCAGGATTTAAGAAGTATGTTTGATTATAACCGATCATTGCCTTTGTACTACCCGTTTTGTAGAGAAAAAGTCCATTACTACATTTTACTATTGAGCAAAAAGTTTCACAAACATTTCTATTGAATTTTTAGTATTTATTGATATCACCTACTTGGAAAATAAATTAAATCACTACCGCTACTGGGAAAATGAAAATCCAATCTGTCCAGTTTTTTACACATGTAAAATACGAAGGATTAGCATAAACATACTGATTATCTTTACATTTGTAAATGTACCTGAATCTGCATATATTTTGTAGACAAAAGAACATAATTATTTAATCATGGTCTATATAAAAGCTATAAGTATTTCTGGTCTGAATTGTCAATGACATTTTTATTTACAAATCACCTCTGAATAATGAACCGGTTTCACTTTTTACTGATATGCAAATAAGTAATTATTCTATTCATTTGTTGTACTAAACAAACTTAATCCTTTGTGCTATCTTGTACTTGTTTCTCATCATTCATTTTTCTTATTCATCCTTCTCTCTATTTAACTGACAGTGACTGGAGAAGATACGAGCCAGTTGTGTATTTTACGTCTTGACGTACTCATCAAAATGAAGTTCGCAATCGTTGGTCTTTCCTTCGTCTCCATTTTTGCAATTAAACTTGTAGTTTCTATTCCAAGCAATCAATTGATTTTGAATCCAGAAACTAATGAAGTTATTGAGAATATTGAATACGAGAATGAGTTAAATACAAGTGTCCTCTATAATGATACGGCAGATGGGACTTTTGTGGCCCATGTCAAAGGTCACAATAATGAAACGTTTGGAATAATAGAGGAAAGTAGCAACACAAGTGGTGACAATAATAAAAGTGCTACTGAAGATAAACCATTTCGATTGCCTAAGTCGGTAATCCCTAAAAGTTATAAGTTGGAAGTTTTACATATTCTGGATGAAATTGTAGATTTGAAATCTGCAAGTAAAAGCAATGGTAGTGGTTTTGCTAAAGCTGCAAAATCTTTTAAAAGATTTACTTCTCCAGGAAAAGTATGGATAGAAGTTGAGGTTGTGGAAAATACCAAAAACATAACTTTGCATGCAGAAGACATGGAGATTGTAGAAGTCAAGGTACATTTTTATAAATAATATGCTTTTTAAATAAATGCCACATTTGCATATTAATTTCCTTTCGATATTGCTTATACAAACAACTGCAGCATTTTTTAGAAAGAAAGCTAGGTTTTTGCTGAATAACAATAAATAAGATCATCTATTCTATAATATAACAAATAATTTCGTAATACTGATTAGCTATTTAATCCTACAATTATTAAATGGAAGCAATAATAAATCATGACTGTTATTGAAACAGAAATTGAACAACGTCAACAGGTCAAAGCTCAAAATTCTGATATTCATCAGAATTGTTTTTTCTATTTGCTAATTTTTGATTACTTTTGTTAATAAGGTTTTGATAATCTCTAATTAAATTAGTATTCAGCAATAACAAAAAATAAATGTTATAATGGAATTAACCCAGGATTATCTTTTTTAAGATCTCAAACCTTTCATCCCCTGTAGAAATCAAAGAAGAACAAATAGATAAAGATGTTAGCTTTTTGATCCTTCACTTTGAAGAAGAATTGCCGAAAGGAATTTATGAAATTTACATAAAGTACATAGCTCGTATAGCAGATGATCGTCTTAACGGACTCTATTTGGACTATTACATTGATCCGAAGTCAAAAGACAAAAGGTTTTAAATTAAAAAAATATTAAATTTGTAAAAATTCTAATTTTTTCTAAAAGCTTCTAAAAATTTCCTAATACTATTATTAAAAAAGATATCTTGCAACAACACTGTTTGCTCCAAATCATGCAAGAAAAGCTTTTCCATGCTTTGATGAGCCAGCTCTTCGAGCAACTTTTGACATAAAAATTGGGCGACGAAAGGATAAATATTTTTCTTTATCAAACATGAATTTGGTATCAACATTCCCTATGTAAGTCGTTTTTTAAATTATAAACTGGAATTAGTAAAAATTAATCTTGTTGATTTAAAATTATTTAAAATTAAATTGTATTTTACATCAAGAGACGGAATGCCAGGATGGGTATGGGATGCTTACAATCGAACTCCTTCAATGTCAACTTATATAGTGGCCATGATTACTTGTGATTTCAAACTTAGAGAGACTTACTATACCAATTCGGATGGAATGAATACAACTCTTCAAGTAAAAACCTTTTATTTAAATTCTAATTCCCAAATATAATCAAACTCACCATGTAACAAAATCAAACCCAACATGATAATATTATAAAAATGTCTTCCTGACAGACCTACTTACCCGAATACCTTCTCAACTATTCAAATTCCACATCATCATGGCCTACCGATTACTCATTAATTAATATGGAGAAAATTCTGCCCTATTTTGAAAATTACTTTGACCAAGAATTTCCTCTAAGAAAACTTTCTTCAATATCCTTACCACATTTTTACTTTTCGGCAATGGAAAACTGGGGAATGATGACTTTCAAGTAAATCTTTAATCTTAAATTGTAAATAAATTATAATTATTAAGGATTTAACATAATATCCCTTTCCTTCCAGAGACCCTGCACTCATAAGCATTCAAAACGTGACCACTGAAAGTGAACGAAACAGAGTGTCAGAAGTTCTCGCTCATGAATTGAGTCATCAATGGTTTGGAAATCTAGTTGGAATAAGTTGGTGGAACAACGTGTGGCTTAAAGAAGGCTTTAGTGTACTTTATAGTTATCTTGGGAGAGAACTCAGCCACCCTGAACTTCATTCTTGGGTTCATTTCACAACTAATTCTCTTCAATCAGCTTTGAACTTTGATGAAGGGTTGGATACTCATCCTTTGGACAATGAGCCTAAAAGTTCTGCAGCAATTGGCGAAGTTTACACTAAAATTCCTTACCAAAAAGGAGCTGCTATTCTAAGAATGACTTCCGCTTTCTTGACTTCTACTGTTTTTGATGAAGGGATTCGGCTTTATATTAAGCAAATGTAAGCTTTCTGACATTACAAAATTTTCCTTTTAGGCATTTTTAATTTGTTAATTTTTTCTAGTTAAATAAGTTAAATTATCGTTCGAATTGATTTACAGGGCATACAAATCAGCAACTCAAGAGGATTTCTTCGAAGCTCTTCAAAGTGTAGATAATAAAAGCCAAATACTAAGATCTCAGAATATAGGAAGCAGAGTGACTGTCAAAGATATTTTGGATACTTGGACGAAACAATCAAGTTATCCTATTGTACGAGTTAAAGTTGATTATCCAATGGGAATTTTGAAGTTGTCTCAGGTTCCGTATATCAATCATATATCAAATCATTCTTATAGCTTTACATCCTTTGGTTTTTAAATTAAGATTTGAATCTCATTTTTAAAGTTTTTATTTTAGTAATTTAATTTAATTTCAGGAAAAATTCATAAACCCTCATGTCCTTAAGATAAAACTTGAAT
>JAQGAA010001087.1:0-17421 GCA_034696425.1 Isotoma viridis | reverse complement strand
GGGGAAAATGTGAGATTGTTTATAAAGCATGTAAGTTGTACACATTTGCAGCAGCATGGCATGTAGGAATCATTCCAAGGCTAGAGAACTTTCTCAATCATCTCTCGTCGTCTCCATGTACATATATGGACATGGTATCTTTTTACTACCCTTTATTTTGTTTTGTATTCTCATCTCTAAGGGTATGTGTGATAGGAGGTCTGTGTGTGTGTGTATGTGAGTGTCTTAAATGATCATGTTCATAGGTATGTAGCTGTATACTGAAATTAAAATACACATTAAATCTATAAGCAAGTCTACAAGAAGAACCACTACTACTACTAAGTTTTTTACTTTTGCCTGAGAAACAGGTAACTATGCTATTAAGCCTTACCTGATGAAAAAGTACGGGATTATAATGGTTGCATAGTCATATAAAGCACGTATGATTCTCATTGTGAAGTTCGGTTATGTAAGGCTTTTTAAGAGGATGTTCATGTCAAAGAGGAGATTCTTGCAATGTCTTGTCTTGATCACTTCTTACCAAAAGTCCCACAACAATCGCCTACCCATCTGTAGCTGATTGTGTTAGTCATGAAGAAGAGATTTAATTATGATTTTATTTATGTTGTCAAATGAAGAGTCTTACTGGCGTTCCAGGAATGTTGAATATTATCTTATTTTTGATTTTTTAAGAAAATATAAAAATGATGATTACTCAAGTAGAAAATGATGTTTTGACTTTTTGTGAGGTGAGATATGTAATATGAAGTAACGATTCACAGTTTGAGTGAAAATTCATGGTTGGTCTTTTTAAAGGTATGAAATATGGTACTGGTTTACGTTTACATAAAATAAATAGAAACTTACTTAACAATAAGTAAAATATTATGAGAAAAGCCTAACGAAGCCCGTTTCGCTGATTTATTACTAAAATGGGCGTTAAATTGGACTCTTACCACTAAAGAAAGTGTTTCATTTACAAAAAGGCAAGAGATTACGACATCAATCTATTCCAAGTTGTGGGTATCTCTATAAGGATGTATTATTATTACTACTATTATTGTTATAATATTGCCAAAGTGTGTAAATGGTCAAACGCTTGGCTTCTAATAACATTGAACATTGTGAACACGTATCGTATGCATTAGTACAATTATAATGTTATGTTGTAATCATTTTAATACATATGAATAACCTACCCTTTGGCTTTTGTCACTTTTCTTTCTGGTTCCAATCAGTTGTCTTGCATCTCTCACGAGTGAAGCATATCATTGAATAATTCTGTTTGTTGGAGTAAAAAGAGGTCAATTGTTGACTATTTGAATTGAGTGTCAATCAAAAAGTGCTAGCTTAAAAAAAACTTTTAATTATACTAAACCTGAGTAAAAACTAACACATTTTTGTGTTGCATTAAGAAATTAAAGTTTTGAATTAGATTCAAAGCTACAAAAAATGGCAACAGAAGCTGAAAGAGTATCAAAATTATTTAGAAATGTCCAAGTCTCTCAAAGTCGTCGAGGGAGTGATGCAGGACTTCCCAAGTCTTTCTTCGTCGCTCCTCATCACAGCGATGTGATACCTCATTCAGGTGGTTCTGGTTTATCTGGAAGGGAGTCCCCTTCCAGATTGTGTCAATTGCATGTCCCCCCAGGGGTAAATCCTGAGAGACGAGGATCAACTGGAAATATTTTATGGCGTAAAGGATCAGTTCCTCATGCTCTTCATCCTCATCATCATGTGCTTTTTAATGACCAGTTTCAACGACGAGGTTCTACGCCTGGAGACTTTTTACTATTTCCGAGTCGAAAAGACTCCAGGAAGTTTTCACAAGATTCTATTGACTTTAACGAGCCTCTTAGAAAATCCAGTACAAGTGGATCCAGGCAATGGCAATCAAGTCAAGGGGCTATTATTGAGGAAGAGGTAATCAAATCAAAGCTGACATCTGTTTTACTTAACTCTTTTTCGATAAGGAAATGCTATGTAAATATCTTCCAGCATTTTGTTCCATGGGAAAACGGAAACATAAGTATCATAATTTAGATTATGTGTACTTGTGGTAATAAACTTCACATGGAATATTTGCATAAATGTGAAATATTATTATCTTTTAATACTTTTTGACTTATATGACTATTGGCATCAACAATACATAGAAAATCTCTCTTCTAACGTACTCCTTTCTCATAAAAACTTTATTTGGCTTTTTGGCTACAATGAAATACAAACACAATCAACAGTGGGTTGAGAACTTATTATCAGTCAGCGATATATGACAGGATTAAGATAAGATTAGAAATAAATCGAGGCATGAATGAATGGATGAATAAACACAAGCCATATTTTCCAGAAAGTTATACTAAATACCTATAATTATAAGCTAACTATCACAAACTGACGTATAATTTGGCTTAGACTTTCCGAATACCCAAACGGTTTCTGTTTTATCACAAACTTCAAAATCAAAGTATATGACAGCTTTAAGTGAAAAGGATTGAAATATTTTGTATGCAATAACTTTTTCAGCATTTAAAAATTTTTTCAAGTCAGTATTAATTTAACTGTGCAATATTTAATGTGCTTCTCGTTGAATTAGCTTCAGAAACATTTCTAGTGTAGAGAATTCTTCCAAGTGTTCGAAAGAAGCATATTTTTACCCGTAAAAATGAATAAAACTTGTAATGTTTGCAAAGGAGAATTACCTGCTAAGGCTAAACAAAGCCGAAGCTTTAAGATAAACACGGTATTTGAATAATTTTTTATAATTTCTCCCAATTTTTTAAGGAAGGGTGCAAAATAAATTAAATCTGAAAGAAAAAATTAAAAATAGTTCAGATCAAATGCAATCCAGGTTCTTTATATATTTGTAGTATGTGATCTGGTAAGCCTATGTGAAAGGCAAAAAGTCATTTAACACAATCTGTAAACTAAAGATAAGCTTAAATAATACAGTAACAAATTAGAGGGGGGAAAACATGGATTTTATTGTGATTTAAGAACAATTTGATTCCTACTTGACGAATGACGAAGCACATTAAAATGATATTGCGTGTGTGTATTCTTTAAGATAGCTTTTTTGGGACATTACTACCATTATACCGACTGATACAAAGAAAGAGACAAAAAATTGAATCTGTTAAGATCTTTCGGATTTAAAACGATGGGCGTGTATTCGTCCTTAATAGTGTTTTCAAACATCAACATTTATAAAATAATACATGTTCAGGAGCATGACATTACCAAATTTGAGATGTACATTAAGACATGCGATAGTATTGATAGAGTCAATCAATGCGTGCGTTTGAGGTTTTCCCTTTGAAGGTACCGATTTAGTGTGGGACGTTTGTTTTTGGGGGAGTCATATTAACAACAATGATTAGTTGTCAAACATACTTATTTACGTAACACAAACTAGAATGATGATGACATTCCTCTGTTGTGGTTTTCTTTAAACTTTTGTTTTGCAACGATAACTTCAAGACTAATAAATAATTCAGAAGGGAATTAAGGATTTTTGCATAAAGTAATTTGAGTTTGAAGGATTAGATCATTTTTCTTAAAGAATACTGCTCTTTGTACTAAAAGCAATCAGAGGTTTTATGAAGGGAAATAACGTCGTAATATTTTTATTTATTTCTTAACAGCAGGATATTTTTGACAAAATAGAATCTTCATCTTTTAAATAATAATTTTATCCTTAAGACACAAATATGCATGCATGCATGCAACATTAGTTTCGTAATTTTACGGGACCTCAAATTGATACATATTTATTTTTTTGCATATATTTAAATAATGTACTCAAGCTTAAAATATAGGCTTTTAAACAATTGTTTGGCGAAAATAGATTTTTCAGTTTGCAGGAAGTGTTACCAATGACTTGCCTACCTTTAGGAACTTTTTTAAGCTATTTTCTAGAAAAATTTTAAAATGGCATTCCGTATTCACCCCAAGTATTTTCTGCTATTTCTCTAGAACTCTAATAATTAGCTAGATATTAAATAAGTGACAATGATAACATAAAGCAGTATTCAATTCAGATCAGCAAAATAGTTACAGAATTAAATTCACGGATGACTAAAGTGAGCCGCGTGTGTTGGAAATGGGTAAAAAACTGGACTCAGTTTTTCCATGTCCATTTATGAGCATGAAGGTGGTGGTACTCGCATAAGTTTTGCATGTGTGGGCTGAAGAAGGATCACATCTCATAGGGGTTTCAATTCCACTAAAAAATATGATTACGGTATATAGTCGCCAACACTTTTATACCTACTTTATGTACTTGCATTAAGTATGTAAAGCATGAGAAATGTAATACAGAGAAGAAGGATGATTCATGACTACAAAAGCACTAAACCAATGAGCTTTTATGGTAATATAATAAGACAAATTAAATTAGTTCGTAAAGATTTTTTACGAGCTTGGATTTAGTCTTCATGTCATGTAAAAAACTCCTAGTCCGTTGTGAAAATGAATGTTTGTGATGGAATTCAAACAAAAACTCTCAAATAGTAAGGATAATCATTATGATAGTGTTTTCTCTAAATTTTTGCAAAATTCATCTCCAATTCCAACACAATCATCATCATCATCTCTGCAAAATGCATGTATTTCACTAAACATTATTTTTTCCTTTTGTAGTAGATTATCTCGCCCTATGTATTTGGGATAGGAAGCTGTGTATTAAAAAAAATTAAATTTGAGTTTAGATAAATGATGAGCTGATCAACAACTAGAAGTTAGGGTTAACCAAAAGCCCAATAGTCAATTTAGAATTTTTCTACACTGCCAATTATGGTCATGTCGCGTATAGCTGTTTAATTCTAAAATGCAATTAATCTCCTGTTCATACTACTTTTTTCAATGATTGAGATAGTCATTTGTTCACACCAGCATGAGACTGACACTTTGACATCCCTTACTAGTTGAAGTCATGATGACCCATGCTGTGAAATTAAGCAAAGTAGTGCATAGGACAGTCGTTTGAATATACATATGACGCTTAGATATGTAGTCTCATGGGGACATTATTGTATTTGGTTAACAGTTTCTAAATTATGATACTTCAAATAAGGTACACAGAACCCAAAGGGTTGTTAAAACCCCATGTCAAATGTTCAGTAGTTAATTTTAATTGAAGAGAAGTCAAAGTTTCTAGCTATTTTCCAACTCTTTTATCACAACCTGTTCAAATTTCCTGTTTTACATAATAAGTACGTAATTTTATACAATAAAATGAATTCTTATAAAGTCAATTATCACACAGAATAGTTACAAATAAAAGAGAGATAAATAGCATGTATAGAAAACGTTCATTATTTTCAATTTAACTTTAACTAAAATGGGTTCGTGAAATCGATGATGATGATGACGATGATTATAAGTTGTCCTAAAGATTTCTAATTGTGTACCCACAATTGGAAAGCAATTATTCATAGGATTTGATACAAAGAAATGATAAGGCTTTCCAACAATTACAAACACTCACATCCCACCAATTCTCTTTAAATAAAATGTGCATTCATATATCGATTGAGAATTGAGTTCTCAATTCCTAATTCCAAATTCGTTACGGCTCAAGTAAAACAAGAATAACTGTGTGGTTGATGATGACAAGTGTACTGATTGTATGTTGTTTGATGCCAAACTGCAACTGAAATCAGCACGAATACAATAAAATGATTAATGAGACAAAAACATATCACATCATACAATCAAAGTTTTACATTTATCTTTCTATTCCATTGAGTCGACACTCGACAGTATAATCATTTAGATTGTGTATTGGTAGTACTGACAATATAAGTTTTAGTGTCACCAAGCAAAAGTTTGATTTTTGGTTGTAAGTGACAATCAAGTAAATTGTTTCGAATCGATGAACTTGAATAAAAAGGAGTAGAAAACAGTGATGACCATGCAGTCAACCATTTTAAGCCTTATTCTCGCTCCTTATATACAACTTGGATTTATTTATTATGTTAGCCAGGAAGAAACCCAATTAGTGCAAATTATTTAAAGCTCAACAATGAATTGAATGCACAATTGAATGCAATGTTTTCCGTTGTTCTCGGGATGAGTTGAGGTGAGGCTGTGAGGGTGGAAAATAATTGTTCCCTTGTTAAATAGTCAGTAGAAGCAATGTAGCAATTAATAGTAGGCAGTTTATTTTCTAAAGTTTTGTCAATAGAAGTTAAAGTGACAGAGTTTACTTATTTTGTTTTTCATTTGCATTTCTTATTAGAAATCAAGGGGTTTTTTCCATTCCTGTGATTTAACACAAATATAAGCTGCAATTGAAGGAATTAAAGCTGTATCTTGCATATTTATTCATTAAGGATTCAAATACTTTCGAAGAATTCATTTCTTCACACCGCACTAAGACATTTCTCAAGTTTTTATTTCGTATTTTCTGCAGTAGTGAATTGTAGTGGTGCGAAATGTAGAATGTGGTTAGCAAATAAACAAATGTTAAAAGATATATGGAATAAGTATTCTTTTTATAGGCTACTTTCCGATTAGGTTTTTATTCCAATTGGTATTGCAAGTAGAACAGAAAAGTTTGTATACATAAAATAATATTTTTACTTAGTGGTTTTGTCGACGACCTTTTTGGTTACAAGTTCAATTCAGTTCATACAATTAACTAGTTTATTTTGAAGAGTTAACATTAAAACTCACATTTCACTTTTCCAATGGTTTAGATATATTTTTTGCCATATAACCAATTCAGAGATTAATAGATTCAGTAAAATTTGCAAGTTATAACCAAACCACTGAGGCATGATGTTCAAAGAATTGAAAACGAAGATTGTTGAGGAATTTTCCTTTCATGCCCTTTAAAAAGATAAAAATGCAAAAGTCAATTTTACTTTTGCTTTGTAATGAAATTTTGTAAAGCTTAAATTTCACGAGACCAAAAAACATCGGTTATTTATAACTTATAAATGCAATGTCGAGTCTTTTTTTTAATTTCTTATGAGACATAATGTGGCAAGAGTTACATGTCTTGTTCAAATATTTTATTCCCTGTTCCTTGTAGGAAAAACACTATTGGGGTTTTCTTTTATGCTTTCTTTTAGCTGAATTAACTGCCCAAATGAGGAACAGTTTAAAAATTGAATAGTATGCACACTATACTGTTTGTTAGATGAATGAAGTGCCACATGGTTCAATCTTAACTTTTTAAAATTAAGGTTTATATGATCGGCATGAAATTGTAAAAATTTTAAATTTATAGTTTTGTGTGCATCTGCAACATGAGCATAATATACAATATGATGATTTGATGATAGTGAGTGAAGAGATTTAAAAAAATAGAATGCGGATACTAAATATAATATTATTAGGAAAGTGTGATTTTCTCATTGACTAACTAACCCGTGAGAAATTTTTAAACCGCATTTAATTCCTTCATTGAAAGGACAAGCGTATCCTAGTAAAAATTATTTGAAACCATTATTTTGCATCTTTCTGAGATGAATCTTAGCTTAAATTATGAAAATGGTCATTCTGTGGTGTGGCCTAGTATGACTAGTACTATTTTACCTGATACATAGTATAATACAAATGCGTTTTGCACCTGACTGTCATCATAAAAAATCACTCTCATCACTTTTCCATTCTCTTTAAGGCAGTCAGTCTTTGATATTTTTTTCCTTTTTAAAGAATAACTTGACAGAAACATTTTCTTTGATCTAGTTTACACGTGTGATAAATAAAATATCTGGAATGAAGACGAATTAGTTATGCCTAGTGCTTAAAATTTAAGGTGCCAAAATCCTTCTAACACATCTACTAAATTTTTATCAAAGTAAACCAAAAGGCTTGCAAGCTCACCCAAAGTTATACACATAATCCTGAGTTAATCATTATCACCCTCACTGATCATGATCACATACAAAATTCATGAGAATATAATCAGTATAATGTATTGTTTTCCATAATTTCTTTAAAAATCTATGTGCATAAAAGGGAATGAGTATGCAAATTTAAAAATCACGAATGACATCATAAATGAGTTAAGAAACTGAATAAATTTCACTCAACTCACTGTCATTTTTACCTATTTAAAAATGAATTACAGGTTGGATGTCACAATCTATTTATTTATTTAAGACTTGCCTAGATTTAATACACTTGTACGTATATTCAACATCACTTCGCCAATTATCTGAGCAAACAAGCCTTAAATTATGCACGAGTCATGAAACCTTTATCGAGCCGTGGTATCTATCTACACATGATAAATGTGAATTAAATATGAAAGTAAAACGCGTATCATACGCTCATAAAGTTTCATTCATTTAACACTAAAAAGAAGATTCATAATTATAATATTTGCTAATTGAAGGGACATGCAATTGCACAACAAGGCTACTGATGAGATGCTATTAAAGGAATACAAAAGAACTTTGTGTTTTATCCAAAGGTCGTATATTATTAAAAAGAATTTTAAATCTGTGTCACTTTTTTAGATTTTTATTTCTTATGAAATCAAGCCAAATAATTCAGCTTCGAAAAGCAAAAAAAAATACAAGTCAACATTTACTAGTAAGCTTATAAGTCTACTTGATTTTTTTTTGCTTTGGAAATACCTAAATAAAGTTTAAGTGAAATCATGCAAGGAAAGCGTTACGACGTGCTAAGAAGCGGGACACTCTTTATAGAATTTCTGACAAAACTTTTAAAGCCGTGTTATATTATATTTTTTATGATATCTTTCTCATTATCACCTAGTAAAATCGTACAAATGATCAACAACAAATAGTTGAAAAATGAGTATAAGACCATGAATAGGCTTGAGGTATGATAAAACAGAAAACACTCGTGGCTTGTGAAGCTTGTGGCTCTGCGTGCGAAACTAGGCTTGTCATGTCATAAACAAAACCCTAATCTTTTTCACTTCACAGATTGACATGATCTTGATCTGGGTTATGGTTTACCAAACTTTCGTGTCGTCGTCAATCGAAAGTTTAAGAAGAAACCTCGATTAAAATTTTGAAGTCATTGTATGTACATTTTAGTGTCTGTAGACATTTATATTAATTGTTGTCTACTTTTTTGAGCAGTTTTAAAACAAATAAAATGAAAAGAATCCAACTTTTCATTTTGGAAATAAATGCAGTGCATGATAATTAGTGGGGTATGTTGAGATATTATGAGATTTCTCAACTTGCCTCAGAGAATTGCTTAACTTGTGATTTACCTTTTGTTCCTCTAAAAGCCTAAGCATTACTTGTTTGTATTGTATTTGAATTTGACTTGAAAATAACGGGTGAATTAATAATCCCTTTAGAGGTTAAAGGCTTTCTAAACCTTTTCGTGTCCATAGTATAGTTCCTAACCCTTTGTATTCCCCTTATTTAATTTGAGTAGTTAACTCCCTCATTGAATTTCTTAAAGGTATATAAACTATAATTGGAAACTTAATTGAAAATAAAAATGATGAGATGGCTTTGAGAGAACTTCACCTGCAATTAAAACATCAACTACTTGTCAATTTCTCTCTCATCATCAGTGTCACTAAATAACAAAAAGGATATAACTAAAGGACAGATAAGGACGGTTCTTTAAAGCTATACAAAAATGATCTTGAGGCTTAGGCTGATCGTAAATTTTTTAAGTTAGTATTCATCATAAGCAGTAGTTAGTAGCAGTAGTAACATGACGATGTTATGTTTGTCATCCTTAAGACGAATCGTGCAAATCCATCTGCCAGTATTTTGCAGGTAAATTAGCCCAAGGCAGCATGTCTTGTCGGACAGTCAAGATGTGTAGTCAAAAGCTACACTTTTCTGTTTCAAATGCTAATTCTCAAGGAAGGGAAGAATTTTGATGATAATAATGATGATGCTACTTGAATCTAACATAAGATTTAAATGGGGAGAGATTCATTCTTTTCAATACTGTACATAGCATACATTTTCCCCATGCTCGAGTATGTACATCCTTTAAAACCTAAATATAATATTGCTTACTCTAAAAAAACGATTGTAAGATCATAATATAAGAGTACCTGGGAGCAAGGTAAAACATCATCATCTTCTTCAATCTATCCACTTTGCATGTCTCAGCATGCTATGACATACATTCATCGGTGTAAGGCTCATTTGTCTACAAGCAGAAACCATCCGGCGTGTGACCGTTTTCCTCTTCCTTGATTATTATTATTCCTCAGTACTCATTCAGCTTTTATGTAGAACGTTGAATCTAAAATGTTTTACATATTGACAGTGAGAATTGGTTTAGTTGAGATTTTTTGACATGGAATACTTAACGAATTCCATAGTTCACAAATCCTTTTGGTGGAACTTGAAGGTTTCTGGGTAGAATTGTGGTCGTGGTCCAGTCCTTTTCCTTCAGAAAAGTGTTTAAAGAAGGCATTGGCGTGTGTGGTAATACTAACGTGCCCTCAAGACTAAAACGCTTTAAAAAGTTTTTATATCAATGTATAAGTGTGCAATTGTGGATCGTTTGTTTCCGAAAATTCCAACTAACCCCAGGCATAAGATAACCCATCATGGCTTTATGAATATATTCTTACCAAGAATTATATTCTAACTGGGCTAATAAACATAACTCAAAATGTATATGACAAGATTGTGATTGTTAGTGGGGTACATAAATTCATGAAAAATCAATTAGGATTCAAATTTTAAAAACAAAGGCAAAAATGATGACGCGAAAACAAGCGTTTCATCATACGGCAGGGAAACAACATGGAAATTCGTCAAAAGTACCTGCAGCCGTTGTATGGTCACGACTCGGGCCACAAACGCTATTACTAGCTTCTACAGATACAAGAGGTCAGCCTCATATGGGTCCTCCAGTAGGTCACTTACATGTTCCAGTAGGAACTAGAAAAATAGTGAATCCTGTGACAGTAAACGCTCTTAAATCTTTAAGTGCTCGGTGTCCACCACCAATGGCAACGTTAGGTTGTCCCTTGGGGTCCAAGTGTTGTTCATGTTGTTATTGTTGTTGCGATTCGGATAAACCCCAACCAAATCAGTTTAGATTAAACACATCTCATCATAATCCAAAAAACTCACGAATGAGTACATGTAGTGAAAAATCTCGACGTAGGCGTTCCAGATCGAGAGATAAGCTTAATCAAGGAGGAGGACCTACTGCGTATAGACGATATTCTATGGATGTTCGAAATCTTATTGTTGTATGTTTTAAGCATTTTATTCACAAGTTCTCTTATTCTAAGCGTATCATCATTAAGAGCAATTTTTGGAAAATGAGTGTGATGTCTCACTTTGGTATACAATTAGTATAAAATTAATTGCTTCCATAAAAAAGCTTTATTGGGAAGTAACCAAATTCAGCATCTCCCTAGTTAGTCTAACTGGTGCAGAAAGGCAAACTAGATTTTGCTGTACCTAAGATGTATCTAATTCTGCTTGTTCCCGAAATTGTAATATGAATGTAGGAGATCCAAAAAAATCATAAAATACACCGAGATTAAAAACTTTAAAACGTCAATGGAGTTTGAAAATCGCATGATTAAAAAAGCCAAAAGCCTACTTCTAGTTTTGACACGAATAAAAATTCCATTCATATTTAAAGTTGTAATAATAACACAGAAAATTCCTTCAGTAATTGAAGTTAACAATTGGTTAGAATGAGAAATGCAAATTGAAGCCATAAAAAGTATATGCCATTGCACCTCAATTATTTTCTTGAGAAAAAAAACAGCATTGAAGTATTTTGACAGGAGGACAGTTGCTCATGCATTTCAAATTCAAATTGAGTAAAAAAGGGTCACTGTAACATTTTTGTGTTAATGAAATACAATAGCATCACAAGGTGATCACTAGAGTGTATAAATCTTCTCTGTGTAAATAAATAGAGCACCAGAGAACACATCATTCATTGCTTTGAAGATTGATACCTTTTTTGCCCTATACTAAGATTAACTCCTTCCATTCTTCAAGGTTTTTGAATAATGAAACTTTTTTCAGATACGCAATTTAATTTTTGAAGATAATAATGCACACCTTTTTTGGAAATCTCTATCCACTTGTTTACATCCTGATTATTTTCGTTTGTATTAGTAATATTAATAATCATATAGTGATAAATAGACGTATGAATTGTACTCACACAATAAACATGTATGACAAATAGGAGCTCTGTACTCCAACTTCCAACCATTTTTAGATCAACGAAACGAAGCCAAATTCAATATGTCTATAAATGTAAATCAATTGGATGACGATCCATAAATCCAAAATATTTCATATTGACAACTATCGACTCCTTCTCAATAAGGTAGTTAGTCATAAATTGGATACAAACAAGTAAAACAAAATATTTACTAACAAGCTTTAAACAATTGATGATAATTAACTGAAATAGAAAATATATTTGAACATTATGCCAACCTTAAAACTTCTCAAGGGTATAGGTATTATAAACTCAAGTAAAATACGTTTGCCAATATATTTAAACTTTTTCCTTCAAATGACACGATCTTTAAATTAACATTAGTCGGTAAATTTTTATTCGAATTTTATGATTGTCATCACAAAATTATCTATTTTTTGCAAAAGCATCTTCAATACAGGAAAAAAATCCTTGGGAGGACGTAGTAAAATGTAAAGTTTAGTGTTAAGCAAAGTTTTATTTGTACTTAAAACAGTTTGCCACTAGAGTCATAAAATATCGCGAAGATGTGAAAACCATGAGTTATTGCTACTATTATCTTTACTACAATTTATTACAATTTGAAATTCAAAATGAATGAATGGTTAGTGTCAAGAAAGTGAGTATAAAAGCAAGCAAGACATGAGAATATTTCATTCTGCATGTCTCTTCTAAAGCTCTAAAAATCTAAATTCGAGATAAAAACTTTAGCTATTTAAACAGGGGAAAATAAAATAAGTATATGATAATGATGAAATGATAATGATAATATATGTAAGAAACACAAAAAAAGTCTTGTGAACAATAGATAGTTTTATTATACGAGAATACAGAGACTGTAATCTAAGGATGTTTGATGATGATGATCATCATCGTCACATTATTATTATTAATATGTTAGCATTATTATTATTATTATTATTATTATTGCTATCACCATAATCATTATTTCATCCAAAGGTATTTCACCGAGAGTGATGTATGTGAGAATTGGAATTGGTAAATGCACGATGAAAGAATAGCAATTTGGAGTAGCTGTCATTTTTTTCTGTCAACGGGCATGTTCGCATTTCCCATATGAAACAAATGGATTTAGGTATATGTATGTATGTATAAAGCTTCACGTCTAAATAATAAATTTCCAAATAAAAAAAGAGTAGTAGTGCTAATATACCAATTTAAAAAAACGGCTTCATTATCCACTTCCATAAAAGGAAGGTAGTCCATTTGCTCAAGGATTTTTATGCTAATAAATAAATGATCAACCAATATGATCCAATACTGTTCAGTTTCATGTTCAATCATTATTATTATTATTGATCCATTTTCGTAGTCTTCACTGTAATTTATTCACTATTCAAACTGTTCAAGCAACAACTGCTGTTCTTAAAATTGTGAAATTGCATTATTTACTTTGAAAGTAATTGTTACAATGTTTATTAGGTATTTTTAGATAAATGAGAACATAAATCGTTTGGTATTTTTGCAAAGCTTTTACTGAAAGTACCTAACTTAAAATAATTCTTGATAAGTTGTGTAGATATTATCGCCAAGGGATTTTTAAATGTGGTATATATAAAGGGCATGAATAAATTGAGCATGGAAAAAGGGTGGAGTGAGTGTATCAACGGTAGTATGCATTTATAAGGATTTTATGAAGGTGGATTTAAAGGCTTTTTGACTTCTGAAGCAAAGTTTTATTTATATGCTCGCTTTAAAGAATTTACAGAATTAAAAATGTTTTTATATTCAGCTGTTAATTGGCTGTTTAGAATTTAAGAGACATTCGAGTGATATTATGTAGGTACACTTAATGATTTGAAACTTTGACACACACAAGCAAACAGATCACGATTTGGTGTAAGAAGTTAGACTGGAACGTACTCGTTATATTGCAAAGAAAAAAATGCATATCATAATAATATTTTGAACCCAATGAAATGAAGAGGCTGATGATTTCTAAATTTTAATTGTGAAGAACACTATTATTACACTAAAATTGAGTTTTCCTTTGCATTTGAGTGGGTAGTTCAGTATGAGTAAAAGAAAAAGTAGCTTGACAAGCAAAGGGGGTGGGGCAGTTTGGAAGAATTTAGAAGCGATTTGCTAAATGAGTAGGAAATTATAGAGAAAAACGATCATGTCAAGTCAAAGTAAATGCAAGTGTGAATTTTGCACTTGTTCACGCTTGTTTCTTTTGCGTACTCTTCCATCCGTGTCATTTCACCTAAATTTTATGTGTTGCCATCTTTTTTTTAGTTTAGTTTATGTTTTTAGTTGAATTGTTTTAAAAGGATTATCTTTTAAAGGCTAATCGTACACAAGTAATGTCAGTCGTCTTTAGTTTTGATTTTATGCATGTGTTCCTAGTATTTATTCTAATGGTTTCTTTGTTTTATTATAAAACTGAGACAACTGTAAAGTATTTCGTCTTTTGTATGGCAAAAGGCTTAAAGCATCTTTCACAAAAGAAATCCTGATTGAAGACGTGCTGATCGTTAATAAGATTTAAAGTTTAAAAATTGCAAATGCATTATTGTTTTGTTGAAGGTACAATTACTCCTTAATAAATTAAGCAGCAGGAGCTGCTTGCTCTTATACAAATTAAGTAATCCGAGCTGTAACAGGAATTTCTTATAATTTATTATGAGAATAATGAATAGAGAAAAAAGCCATTAAATGTTTACTGTAGGTCATTCCTTTTACTAAATTAGTCTAAGGATATGGGTTGAATATAAATAGTTAACTAATTTCAAAACAAAGACAAACAAAGACGCAGTAACATGTTGTTAAAACTCAGTCTCGGTAAGAATAATAATTGTGGGCAGTTTGTATGGTGGATTTAGTTTATTGATGATCCGTAACTCTTTTAGCTTTAGCCTTAATATTTGCTCTGATAATTTAATCTTCTTATGTCATTTTTTTATTTTAAACTTCTGGTAATAAAAATCAGTAGATAAGCAATTTATGTAAAGCGTACTATTAGACTTCACTTTATATGAATAAGTATATTTTTGATATACTATATTTTAACACTCAAGACATACGCGAGAACTTGGACTTGAATTATCTGCTGGATTTATGTAAACCGATAACACAATTTTTAGTGAAAGTTGCTTATGACAATAAAACCGAATTGCTTTATTTATAGTGCTTTTTCGCCTATAGAGATCCAGCTAAAAATATATGTAAGTAGGAAATTCAGTTGAAATAAATATGATTAATTATTTAGCAAATGTCGTTGCCTAACTATTGGAAAAATCATGTAATTATTTAAGTGTACGAAATGAATGAATATTATGTTTTAATGCATATTCAAAGTATTGCCCATTTTGAGGAATAATTCCTCGATCTAAGGTTCAGACAATAATTAACTTCGGAAGAAGTATTTAAAACGTTACTTTCCAAGTTTTTGCAACTTGAAAGAATTGATTGATGCATTCTGTCTAACGGAAATGAAATTAGTTAGAAACCTGTACTTATATCATTGTATTTTACTTTAATTTCAGAATGAAGGAGGTCTTGGCAATAAACCCAGATTCGTTCCAGTCACAACGTTGGAAGATACACAAGCTATTCGCTGCTGCGAATTTCATCCTCGAGGGCACCTCTACGCAGTCGGTTCCAATTCAAAAGTACTTCGAATATGCGCCTATCCGGATGTCAAAAAATTATCCAAAGATTCAAGCCCATTACAGCCAAATGTTCTTTTCAAACGGAATAAACATCACCGAGTAAAAATAATAATAAACTTATAAATTTTTAACGAAATGTTGCACAATAAGTAAATCGAATATGAAAGTATAAAAGCTAATGGTTTGCCTTAATTCAGGGATCAATATATTGTTTGGGATTGTCACCAGACGGAAACTTGCTTGCCACTGGAAGTAATGATAAAACGGTAAAATTGACAAGATTCGATGACTTGAATCGAAACGACCCATTCAATCATTCACAAGAAATTGAATTGACCATGCATGACGGGACAGTTCGAGACATCTGCTTCATTGAAGATTTGAGCAACAAGTCTTCTCTCCTCGTCAGTGGAGGTGCTGGAGATTGCAAAATTTATGTAACCGATTGCGTTACTGGAACACCCTTTCAATCTTTAGCAGGCCATTCAGGTATAACAATCAAAATTTTAATGTTGAATACAAAAAAAAATCGACTTTCTCCCGTTCATGAAAATTTTCTATTTTATGATTTGTGCATTATTGTCAACGAGTGAGTTTGAATTTATTTGTCTTTGTAGCCCCCATTCTATCTCTTTATAACTGGGGTGGTGCAATGTTTGCAAGTGGATCCCAAGACAAAACTATTCGTGTATGGGACTTAAGGACTCGTGGCTGCGTCAGTATGATTTCTCCATTGACAAGTGCAACTTCATCTACAGCAAAATCCCCAGTTGGGTCAGTTTGTGTTGATCCCACAGGGCGACTCCTGATTTCTGGACATGAAGATTCTGCAATATGCTTTTATGATATCAGAGGAAGTCGTCAAATTCAAGTAATAAGACCTCACTCTGGTGATGTCAGATCGGTCAGATTTTCTCCCCATGCTTATTATCTTCTGTCAGCAGGGTATGTAAACTGAATAAAAGTCCTTTATGAATAAATGTAAATTCATTATAACAAGGTTTTTACTATCTTAAACATCACAGATATGATCATCGCTTAATGCTCACGGACCTACAAGGCGACTTGTCCCTCAACCTCAATTCAGTTCCGGTTGCTTCACATGATGACAAAGTAATCTGTGGACGTTGGCATCCAACAGATTTCAGCTTTTTGTCAACCAGTGCTGATAAAACTGCTACGCTTTGGTCACTTCCAACGGACTAAACTTACATGAAAATTTTGCAGTTGACCATAGAATGATTGATTTTATTTAGTAACGGAAATAAATTATAATCTCTTTCATTATAGTTTATGCCTTAAGCATTTATTTGTTTATTACCAACATTTTAAAATGTTATAATTTAATTTCACAAATTTTCTTATTACTCTATGCACCACCAAACAACAAGATCGTTTTTTTTTCATTAACAAAGCCTTTAATTAATATATTACTTTTTAATTGTATGCTTTAATTTAGTTTTCCTCTAGCCACAATGCCCTAATATGGAGATGAGGAATCAAATTTATTCAAAATAAATAAAAAACAATGGAATAAATTAAAATTGAAAGCAATGATAATATTTAAGAGATTTTCTAGTTCATATTAATTTATTTTATTCTCATAAAAGAAACTAAAACAAAGAAAGAAAATTTAAAGCACTTTCAGTTT
>JAQGAA010001086.1:0-17421 GCA_034696425.1 Isotoma viridis | reverse complement strand
TATGAAAAACAAAAAAAAAAAGTTTACCATTTGTGTTGAAGCTAGAAGTGTTTTTTTAAAGTAGATGCCTTTGGCGAATTCGGGTTCGAATAGCAGTACTCTCAACTCCAAAAAGTGTGTAGTAATTAAAAAAAAAGAATTTCAAGATTCCATGATAAAATTCCAAATACATTTCCCAAAGAGATGAGAATTGGGAATGAAACAAAGGTGTAGAAAATCTCTGAATTTTGAAAAATATACTTGTATCTTTTGCTGTGGATAAAGTGTGGGTTTACAGCAATAAAAATGCATTCATTATGAATGTGTGTTATTTGAGATTTCTAAATGTTTGAATGTGAATTTGCCCTAGTTATTAAATATTAACTTCATAATCAAGGCAAAATTTAGTACTGTTATGTAATGGAAAGGATAATGAGAAATTGAAATAGTGTATATTATAAAAGCATACCTAACACTTCTCTTAAAATGTATCCGGCATCCATGTGTCGCATCTGAAAAAATGCCACCATATATTGTCACAAAACATTAAAAATAATTAAAAGGAGGTAAATCATGGGGGAAGGAGGGAGATGCGCATGACCTCCCTTTATAATAGGGACGTGCTCGCCGTTCAAGGATAGCCAATTTAACCAAGAACAAGCCAGCTCTTGTCTATGGAGCAGAACCATTTCTGCTTCTTATGAAAAAACATAAGCTAGTAGTTGTAGTTCATTTCAAGCAAAAACAATACGATTTACGAGTCATTGAAATTGCCATTGAATTTGCCATTGCCATATATCGGTAAAGGATGGATTTGACACTTGTCCAGCTTCGTCTAAAACAAGGTGGAAAAGGATATTTCATCATTCTTCCCACTAGCACTTGTTTTTTCCCATTCCCCTACTCATTTTTTGCAAACAATTACCAATAAGGAACATCCTTCAAAAGTGGACTCTTTTGTCACCATTCCCACTCATATATTTAAAAAATCAAAAGCGGCTAGCAAGAAGAAACTACACACATTTTGTATACTTTTAATATTTATTATAACTAAAAAATTTTAATTTGTATCCTTGTGTTCAACGAAGATTGAACCCTCCTACCCATTCCTTAAATAAAAGCTTTTAAAACATGAAAAAGCCTGAAAACTTTTCCGCAATTACAATTTTTTGCATTTCATTTTTAAACCAACAGTCTTGTTCAAGATAATTTTTTTTATTTTTCCTAAAATGTTTTCTAAAGAAGAACTCCATGCCATAGGGCTTCAAGCTTCAAAAACGTTAGGTAAACAAAGCATAATTTTAAAAAATGGCAAATTTGTACGAAAAGATTACGGACTTACGATTACCTGATATATCCCTTCCTCCCCCCATTTCCTCCTACTCCAATTAATCAAGATGGTGGCGCTATAGGCGGTGGTGGGGGAAGAGGCGGAGATGGAAATGGAGGAGGCAGTGGCGGATATTCCGGAGGTGGTGGAAGCGGACGTGGAGGCAGTGGTGCCGTCCACTCCTCTCCCTCCTTATCGTCTCTCCCCTCCTCGTTCCCTTCCTACTTCCCTTCCTCCTTTCCTTTCCCTTTTCCTCATATGAGCGAGGCCGAGAATGGGGATGCACGGGCATCTCTTTCAAGAAAACGGCAGATATCAGGAAGGAATGATGAATAGAATGTTAGATTCAGATTTCATGACATGGCTGTTAGCTAGTATAGAATGCATAGAATATGATACATAAAGTAAAAATAAACAACAAATTGCTTAATTTGATCGGTTAGAATAAAAATGATCAAGTTATGTAAAAAAATCAAATCTTTCAAAGGAAATTATTTTTTGCTCTCAATTGCTCAAAGTTTTACACAAGATATTGTTACTGGGTTTGCGTATTATGGTTTGTGTGTTATTTTGAAGAAGAAGCTTGTAACGAAGAAATGCAAAGCTGTAAGCACAGGTATATAATAGTAGTAATGTTATATACTTATGTGTTACTTTGAAGTAAGCGAGTTTAGATTTGCAGTAGGTAGTGGATTATAAAGTAAGGCTGATATGGTGTGTGTGTGAGAATGGCCGGAGGGTATGACGAGGATGATGATGATGGGAGCTGAGAAACTACCTGCATGAGGATGATCATAGCAAGACCATCGGTAGTATGGGAATACGCTCAGAAGGGATAACAACAAGTAGAAGTTGCAAAGAAGAATAGAACTGGCTAGCAAGAAGCAGTAGAAGTAGAATAAGTTAGAGTAGAATGAAATTGCATAGGTTAAGTTGAAATAATATTGTGAATTGGATAAAAGTATTTTTATAAATTTGTAATTGTGAATAAGAAATAAATTGGATTTTATATGAAAATAGAGCCTGTTTCAATATTGAATAAATTTGTCTTAAAAAATTTATACCAACGGTCATTTAATCCTGGTCGTCTTTAGCAGAGAGAGACACAAAAATAAGGTGTTTTTGGCAAATGAATGATTTCTTCATCATAATATTTTAATGTTAAGAATATAAAGGTATTTTGTTTTAATTTAAATAAATACACACAATGGGAGCTTCACTCAACTTTGCTGATAACTGGTTCATCCAGCGGCAGCTATTTTTACAGCAGCTGATTTTATTTTTCATCAGCTCTTCGACCAAGCATAGTTCGTAAAACCCTCCGTAAAATGAGTGCGACGTAACCATAGCAAGAATGCTTCTCGCCGGTCCACTGCTCGTGTTATCCACTTTTTTTTGGATAGCCATCCTGTTCCATTGGCAGGGCAATCCCAAGTTTCTTTCTTGATGTGGCAGTCCGTTAAGGAAGTCTAATGGAAACCTAATGGAAGTATAATGGAAGCTTTAATGGAACTGGTTGTAACAAATCACTGAAACGATAAATCAAAGAAACGCATTTACCAGTGGATTTGAAACCGCACATAATAGATGGACTTATTATTTTTTTGAGGCCAAAAAAAACAAAACAAATAGAAAGATTGCAATTACAATGAATATAATAACTTTTTTGATAACCAAATTTGGGAAATATGTCATGGAGGAAATGTTAAGCCAGTACATTGCGGGTCTATGAAAATATTGTAGGATTGTTTGTCTGCGTTATATGGCATTCAAAATTTTAATTTGATAACTAATCCTATTCAAAAATAAATAAAAATTGTTTGTGACAGGATTTTGGATCCGTACGTAACTTAGACATTTCGTTCCGAATCCACCAATTTAATAGTTAGTTTCAAAAAACACCGAACGGAACTGGGAACGGACCTGCCTTCATCCATTCTGTAGGGAGGCTACTTGCAAATCGCGGGTCAGTAATCAGCATCAAAGGAGCATAAAGTATGGCTGGCTTTCTTAGAGAATTAATTAAAAAATTAAGCGCATTCATTTATCAAGTGTCAAATTTTAGTAAGGAGTTGTTTTCTTGTAAATGACTTAACTCCATCCTGATGTTAAATATATTTTACCGCCAGGTTAATGGAAATACATAAAAAACCGATATGCT
Source organism: Isotoma viridis (assembly GCA_034696425.1). Taxonomy (NCBI): domain Eukaryota; kingdom Metazoa; phylum Arthropoda; class Collembola; order Entomobryomorpha; family Isotomidae; genus Isotoma; species Isotoma viridis. The sequence continues at coordinate 13,951 of JAQGAA010001086.1, read as the reverse complement.
GACCACAGGCGGTCACATTTTTCTAGTACACTTTTGTTCCTAATGAATGGTCTTCAACCTTATTTGGCCTCGTAAGTTTACCTCTGACTTTGACCTGCTGTGGCCTGGTGTGAAATATAAAATGAGCTTGCCTATTTGTAAGCGTACTGTTTGCCAAGAGACTAAATTGGAGTTTGATCTTGACCTTGGAGGAGATGAGAAACGTAAAGATGTATTGTATCGGAAAATAGGTGTTATTTACAAAAGTTTTTTGTGCCACTGTGGTCAAATTCCTACAAAGGCTGACACCCTACGGTTGTTTTCATTATCACGTAAAACATTGAGAGGAGATGTTTTCAGTGTGGTCGCGGAAGATTTTCAAAATTAACTTAAAGTCGAGGATGGTAGGGCGAACTAGAGGATATTTTGATGCTTAAATTTACTGAATTTAAAACCTTATAGAACCGAGTGAAGACGTGTATAATGAGAAAGTTCTTCGTTTCTTAAGTTTATATATATATATATAATTTTGACTAACATGACTCAATTAAATATGTCGGGTGTTGGATTTTATTATAGATTGTGCCCAGATCTCAATTTTTTAACTGGAGTGGTCGTCCAGTCTTAGCTTGTGAGACTGCTCAGATTTTAAGTGCTCTGAAAAATTTTGTATGACCATATCATCGGTCCATACTAAATAAAGAAAACGTTTTGCCTCATGAATGCCTGTATGCTTTATTTCAAATTTTTCAAAAGTTAGATTTGTTTGAAACCGTGTGTTTACCAATTAGAACTACTTACTCTCAGCCGGGTCTTCATCTCTTCTCCATCTTTATCAAACAAAAAAAGCCACTGCTGCAAATCTTGACACAGTTAAGTTTGTTTTGTTTTTTTTTGACATAAGACACAACAAATGATAAAATAAATGTTGAAGATTAAAAAAAATGATTTTGAAAATTAATAAATAATTTGGACGATTACGTCTTCCTACAATGGAGAATTTCCAAGAACCATTTGGTTTACACACTTAGGTCGAGAATTTTGACCGCCCAAGTTTTTAGAATAATTTTTGGACAACTCGAGGAGGAATTTTTACTTTTTCCGCAAAAATAACTTGTTGTTGGTGAAGTTTCGTTCCTTGTTTTCCGAACGAATTGGAAGCGGTAACGGAATACGGTTTGGCGTTGCTAATGAAGTAATTTCAGAATAAATAAATTCAAAAATACTATAGTAACATACTTTGAAAATATTTGATTCCTCTTTTTCTTGAACGGAATCACCAATAAAATCATCCAAACTACTGGTGATAGATGATTGATGGTTTCACCTCAGGAAATTACCCTTCCCACTCAATCTGTGTAGCTTCCAAGTAAAGCAAGTTTTTTTTTGCTTAAACAATGTGATAGGTTAATTGAAGGAATTTCAGTTTTTTTGATATGTATGAAAAATAAGTGTCAATTTCAAGTTTACGTTCGAAATTGATACTCACAATTACATGCTCTCCTCGCTCTCTCTTCTCTAGTATTCTATAGGATTTTACAATGGGATTGCCAATATGTAGTTGTACTCAGTTAACGTTTTGTTCAGTTAAACGCCAAGCCAACACTTACGCCAGGTCCAATTTGGTTTAGGTACGAGCAGTACGGATGCACTCCAAGGGGATTCAGAATGTGAGATAATCCCAACATCTAAGAGATCATTGACTTGTCTACGAATCTCTTCCTTCTATTTGGGTGAATGTCTGTACGTTGCGGAATGAGCTTGAGGATGATCGAACGTATCTAAGTGAGATATGGGTTTGTATTGTTTTGGAAGGACGTATCGTACGAAATGGACTCCTCTATCACAATGGCATGATGTTGAATTGTCTAATTTCCAAGTTGTATATCCAATTGAATTTTTCTCAATGTTTGCATTGTTCCCCCGTTAGCTGCTACTAAGTATAGTCCAGGCGCAGGGATAATTTGGTCTGATTCAAAGTTTAAATTATTTACTAATGTTCCGCCGGATCCAGGGTCTAACAATATTCGGAAGGGGCGATCATATACTTTGCCTTCAATGATGGTCACTCCTTCTTTTATTAGATTTAATAACGTTAAAAGTGTTTCAGATCCTCCTTCTATATGTTGTTCGCTTACGACTAGGACTAGTTAAAACAAAACCGTTCGCGTTTTTATGATGTTTTGCAGGCCACTAGTAGGAACTTTCAAATCAAACATCTAAGTACGTGTCCCACTTTCCGTGTGTTGACTACTCTGACAGCTAAATTAATCTGATAGCATCTTTAAAAAAATGTCTAAAAAATAAGTTATAGTGAAATACGATTCGTTAATCATTAGCTTAACATGTTAACGTGTTGTGGCAAATTTCTTCATAGGAATATTACAAATATCACAATCCATATTGTCATTCATTTTTTTCTGATTTTTCTTCTAGAAATTCTGACAATAATAATAATACTTTATGCTTTAGTCGGTTAAAAAATTGTACAGTTTGTTAAATGTTATTTACCCACACGGTTTTGTAATTTTGCATTAAGTACCAGCGAGATACTGAAAGGGGAACTTGTCCTGAAACTGAAAACGGCAAAACCCCACCACAGACAGCAGAGTTGTTCAATTCACAACTATCTTCATTTGAAGCCTGAGAAAAAATTACCAAGGTAAAAAATACCTTACATAACAACTGAGCAGTGAGCAGTCACATTTAAAATTTTTTGTTTTAGAACTTTTACACATATAAGCAATAAGCGTTGCTGCAAGCAGTCACTTTTTTGTTGAAATAGTTACAGATAAGATGTTTCTCCGCTTCCCAGGTGTTGTCGGAATCTGTAAATTCAGCCCAAGTTGTAAAATGGTTTTTCACTGCCGTAGCTGTATTTTGTTTTAAATTGTTAATCCGAGTTCTGCTTCGACGAAAAAAGAATCGTCAGACACTACAATTTTTTCATCACTAACACTGAATAAGGTCTACCCATTATCAAAATATATCAGAGTAAATATATAAGTTTAGTAAAACATATATGTGTAAAGTTTTATTTGTTATATGTTAGTTCAAACTTTCTTTTTTAAGAGAAAATAAGACCAATAATTATTCGTATTATCCGCCGTAAGCCCTTAAAATCCTTTAATATAAAAACTCATTTTTTACCGTGTATAAACTAAACTTTTAGCCCGGTTTACATTTGATTTTTTCGTAGTAGCTGGCAGGATGCCGGCTTTTTTCATGCTAAACTAGGTAAATATGTATAAACTGTACGATCGCTACAAACATTCCGTCAACATTATTAAAGTAGGTGCATACTTCATAAAATAATGTAACAAACTTAATTTTATTAAATTCCATTGGTATTAAAATTGCTTTGGTTTTTTTTATTGTATCTCATGTTGAAGCTTAATAATGCAAATGCAAGAAACGTGCTTGAATTGATCTCTGTGATAAACTTTGGCCTTGGGTGTCACTACAATCAGATAACACAGTCAGTCAAAAATTTTTAATGACGGCCAACAAGTAGCATGTTCAGACGTGAAGATTTAAGATGAAGATGCTTGCATTTTAACTGCTTGAGTTATCGGAAGTATAAGGTGTTTTATTTGTTATTTAGATCTTTTGCAACATATTTTAGCTCTTAATTTCTTGTGTATATTTCTTGGTTATAAATGAATTGCAGTTTTAAAAGTTGATTTATTTTGACTTCTGAATCCATACTTAGTTGGATGAAGTTAAAATGGAAACTTTACTTCACTGGTGGGACTATAGTTGTATTGCCTCATTAGTACAGAACTGGATCGGCTGGAATCATGACAATTGACATGTTGTCATCCTTATGTTCGCCTGTATCAATAATCTCAGGTGTTTTTTTGAAAAAAATTTGGATAAGAAGTAATATTTCGTAATAATACAAAACTTTGAATATTTGTATCTTTATATATATTATCACATAACATTACGTTTTCTAAATATTGTACAACACTTTTCGTAAAATATTCCATTTTAGCTTCATTATGACACATCCCTAATAAATTTATTTATAAGTCATTTATTTCATGTCTTTTTTGTAATCTTAAACCTCTTTTTCATTGAGCTAAGCAAGATTTATTGTTTAATCTCCATGTTTCGATAAAGTATTGCTCATAAAACAAACTAGCTCTACAGTTACAATCTCACAAAATAACCAATCATCATCTTAGCAAATTTAATCATTCCACAAGTGGAATTAGGTGTGTTTGGTTCCTCTAGCCGATTTAATTGTTTAGGAAATGGCTTTGGAGGTCCTGAGGAATTTATCGTTTTTCCTCCTCCTAACAGCAAACAAGGTAAAAACTTAAATTTTTTTCTGATAAAACACAAGTCTTATGTTTGTAATATAGGGGAATATTTTTAACTCCAAACAGCATAGGAATTTTAATATAAAAATCTGAATATACTATTACTTTTAAGTTTTCTTTTTAACTTCATATTTTCAATTTAAGACTTTAGACATTATATCAATGAGTTTGCAACCTCCAACTTTGAACCTCAGAATTTATATTTCAAATTTTAAACTTTAAGTTTAAAACCTCTAACTTTGGACCTGAGACTTTCGATTTCAAACTTTAAAATTCAACTTTTAAATCTCTGACTTTGAACAACATAATGCTAATAATGCTAAAAATAATATAATGTTCAAAAAACTAAGGACTTTTGGGCTATTTTATTTATGCACTTGTCTGAGACGATGATACAGGGCAAAAACTAAATGATCAGGGTGATATAATAAAGAAAGAAGGGTAGTGAGGTTATAAATTAGAAACTACACTTGAGTTTTTGGGGAGTTGAGATTGGTCAAGTAATTGGTTTTGTCAGTTTTTTTACTACCTGACTAACTTTATACCTATTTCGATGTAAAACATGAACATGTGGTAATAGAAGCACTGGAGTTTCTTAATATATTGCATACATGTGTTTCACATTACACATACGGGTTTTATAGTATTTTTATACCCTTACAACACATTGAATTAGTTTTTAATCTAATTACTTTGTGTAAATTTATATGTGTGGATGGAATATGAAACTCAGCAATGAAGATGGAGGGTAAAAATTTAATCAATAGGAAAAAAATAATTCAGATACTACAATTGAAAGAAAGAAATTTTCGTTTTAATTTAATTAAAAGGCTGTACTAATGCTTTAAGTGTTTAATAATAAGAAAAGACAGTCTAGTCCTACTTGTAGTAATGGTTTCGTAAAATATATCTGTTGGTTTGTAGTACTCTGTTGCAGTAATACTAAAATAAGATTGTAAATTAAAAAAGATATAATATTTATCAAAAAGCTTAACTTTTTTACAAAGTAAAGTAATGGGTTCTTGTGCTATTATTAAAAAATATGTTAAAACAATCCATGGTGATGGCTTTCCAATATTTATTTAACACATAAAATAAAAAATCCAAATTAAATAGGAAGTTAGGGAAAGGAGAAACGCATGTGAGCTGATTTTTCGAACTAACAACCTTTCAGTATCTAAAAGACTTTTATACTAAAAAGCAAGTTCTTATCTAATACCAAAAAAAATTCAATCGAATTCACCACAGTTGCTTGTAGTTATGTTAAAGAGTAGTTTTTTAGTGAGTGCCGGTTAATGTGTGTCAGTATGATAAGCAAATAGAACTCTATTTATTTAGAAACTTTATTTATGAAGCCCTTTTTAATAAAATAAAAAGTTTAGCATACCATAGATTTTTAAAACTCATGTCACTACTATTTTTTGGATTTGATGTATATTATTTGAGCAATTATTAATTTAATAAGCCCATTGACATTCTTTATTCAAGAAACCATTGTATTTAAATTGAAAACCCTGCGTCAGAGTAATTTAAAAAAACGCATGGCACTAAACGTTTGTGGATGAAAGCTTTATTCCTTGATCAATTTCAATATTGATAAGCACATTTTCTATACGCATGGCACTACTGAATTGTCGATTTGAGGATTATCTTTCAAACAATTTCTAATTTGGTGAGCATATTAAAATTCTTTATTCACGAAGCGCTTTTATTTTAATTTAACTTTGATTAAATGTCCACCAGAGGAGTTATTGCATTACCAATACGCTTCAACGGTAAATCAAATTAAGGAGTCATTGAAAACTTTATACAAATGTCATACACATAATCACTTTAATTTAATTAGACCATTCGACGACGACCATAAACATTACTTAAAATATTTTTTTTAAATCTCATATCCGTATCCAATTGTTAAGCGTCGTAAAGGGACGACAGATGAAACGGCTAACAGTATACAGACCAGAGATAATTGGAAATAATTGGAATTGGAAATATCTACCGATTTTCAAAAGTTCATTCGAAAAGTATGTACATGTTTATTTTACATATGGTCACACGACTTAACGTATGGCTAATTTAAGCAATAAAAAAATTTTACTACATTTTACAGCTCTTCCATCCTGAAAGACTATCAAGACCCGTAATTCATGAAGTATTTGCCTTGCGTTTTTGCCTATTTTAGACTTTATCATAATTGATTAAAACCTTTCGACTAATTACAATACTAAATAGGCTCCCACGCTGAAATGTCCTCCAGAGTCGATCCCAACACCTTTTTTAAAAGTCCTTTGCTTTTTGTGAATAGTAACAAATATTAGGTAGACTAGATGTTACATGTTTTCCTTGATTTTATAATATTTAATTAATAATTAATATAAAATAATAATATTAAATGTATTTCAAGAAGAAATAACATAGAAAGTCATAAGGACTTGAATGTTTAGATTTAAAAGTGATGTTAAACTTTTTAGTGAAAATAAGTACTTAAAGAGTATAATGTTAAAAAGAAAATAAAGAAAAGAAGAAGATGTTTCTCTGGGTCAACAACGGGACTCTTGAAAAGGAAAAAAACAAGACTGGAGAACAAAGAAGGGTGGAGTTTTTCTGGACACAGAATCGGGTATAAAAAGAAGATACTTTTACCAGGAGGAGAAGAGTGTTGTTGAAGATGGAGCTAAAAATGATGCTACTCATTGAGTAGAAATCCTCGGGTCTTTCTAAATTCAATACTTTTGAAATGATGAGGAAAGATGTAATAGTTCAGAAACTATTGAAATCCCTGATACAAATGTTATTTAAATATAAGAAGTAATAGTAAGAAAATAGAATTAAGAATTCGTAATTGTAATAATATAATAGCGTTTGAAATTAATAAATACAAAAACATAAATTTCCATAAATTCCTACCGTAAGTTCCGACTTCGGATATTTATTAAAAGACCATTAGAGTGAATTTATATTAAAGCTACTTTCATTAAAATAAACGGTAACACTAGATATAATATGTAAAATTAATATATCCAAAATTTAAATATTGGAAGTAAACCTAGCAGCACGTTTTTTCTTTTTAATCTTTTTATAAGATAATGTGTGGCATCATCAACGCTGATTCCATAATTTTAACATATCTCTTGAGTTTTTTCTTCCGCAACTATTCCTCTTTTTCTCTGTTTAATACAAAATCTACAATCTTAAAAACGTTAACGTTCACTTGCTTTTAGTTTTCACGTGAAATTTTATCCTTGTTTATGTTTCGTGAATTTTACAACCTACTATCTGTTCACAATGAGGTTTTTTCTTGGGGAATGGACGACCTGGGTCACTACTCAGGTCGATACCCTACAGCTGATGCCATTCCAATTAGGTTAGACAGAGGGGGTGCAAATCATATTTCGGTGAAACCCTATAAAAAGTCTTTCCATGAAAGAGAAATGATAGAGAGCCATGTGCAAGCCTTGCTCAAAGCTCGGGTTACCCAACCTTCCACCAGCCCATGGTCATCAGAGGTGCTGCTTTTCGACAAATGTAACTCAACAGATAAGCGTCTTTGTATTGATTATCGGGTAACCTTAAATAAGGTCCTTAAGGGTTGGTATTCCCGATGCCTTCCATCTCGAATATCTTCGAACTCCTTAATGCAAAATATTTAACCCGTTTCGATTTAGCCAGTGGATTTTTGCAACTTGACCTTTACCCGTTGGACTATGAGAAAACAGCCTTCGCAACACCATCGGGATTAAATGAGTGTAAACGTTTGTCAATTGGGATAACTACGTGCCTTGCTTTGTTCAATCGCTACATTAGGTATGTTTTTCAAAACCTCTTTTATAAACGAGCTGCTTTTATTTACATGGAGGACATCATCCGCTTCTCAAAAACATTCTCTGAACACCTGCAGACTATAAAAACGCTATTCAATAGATTAAGAGAAACCAACATTACTCTAACACCAAAAAAATTTAGCTTTGCTTATCAACGTATGAAGATTGTAGGGTTCAAAGTAACGGAGGAAGGTTTAAAACCTGATTCCGATAAAAAAAAATGGACAGTTAGAGTGAGGAGTGTGAGCAAGCGTTTCTGACACTTAAACAAAAACCTACACAGGCTCCAATCTTAGCAAATTTCAACCCCGATCTGCCTGTGGAGATACATTGCGATGCTTCTAATTTTGCCATCGCTGGTAGTATCATACAGCGTCATAACTCCAAACCTAGGGCAGCAGCCTTCTGTAGTCGGATACTTAATGAAAGTGAAACAAATTATACAGTTTCTGAAAAGGTATGTTTGGCCATTGTTTTTTCCTTAGATAAATTTTGGGAATATGCATTCCAACGAGAGGTCAAAGTCGTCACAGACCACCATGTGCATTAATAAAAGCTCAAAACTTAAGAAACACCCGCTTAGCTCGTTGGGCCTTGGCTTTGAGTAATTATAACATCAGCATCCATTACTGCAAAGGTCTTACCCATCACGTAGATTCGCCTCTCGCAGAGAAAAGTACTACAGAGTTAAATAACTACCTACCAGAAAAAAAAGATGAGATTTAAAATCTACCAGTCGTGAATTACAGATATGAAAATTACAAAAATAACAATCGCTCGACCCTGAGATAAATATTATTATTGTCTCTGCCTTACATTCCGCTGCACTGCTTTACTAGATAATTTAATTTATTTTAAAGAAACACAAACTCATTGGAGGTTATTGATTCCCCGGAAGTCTATTCCAGAAATATTACAAGCATACCATGAAACTCGTTTTGGAGGTCATTTGGGGTATAAGAAAACTCTTCGTAAAATCCAACATTCTTATTATTGGCCGTCTCTTATTAAAGATGTTTATAATTATACCCAAAGTTGTACCGCTTGTAAGGTCATCAAACCTAAATCATCATTTTGAAATTGCATGTGATGTTGTTTGAAACTTTTAATGTTATTTAAATGGGAAGATTGTTATTTCCTGTAATATTCATGATATCTCCTGTGTTGTGTATATTTAAATCTATTGTTTGTGTTAATTCTTTCTATTTTTTGTGTTTTTTCAGACTGAAGTGGCGAAACGATTGAATGCAATCATTGCGCAAATATTGCCCTCCTTATCCCAATAGGTAAGTCATATTTATGCATTTAAATAAATGTTTTTTTAAATTATTACGATTTTTAAATGATAATCTGCTTCTGGGAGGGTCAAAGGTTAAACTATTGGGTGAATGGGGTCACGTGTGTTAGTTTATCGAGAAAATGATAAAAAGGAAAAGTATAATTTTTTTAATTTTAATTCTATTGAATTTAAAAAATTCAAGTGTGTTATCATCATCAATCAATAAATAATAAATTAGGACTAATTTTTTAAATTTGTTCTTTCTTTTTTACAGATCTGTGCAAATTGGTGAGTGGACTGTCGAGCGTAATTGTTGATATTGAAGAGAGTATTGGGGATGGTAAGCTGAATTCTTATTGTTTCTGTATTTATTTCTTTGTTAAGGATAAGGAAACGAATTATTGTTTAAAATGTATATACTTAAGGCTATATATTTTAACTTAGATTTACACAATGTTTTAAAATTACAATTAAGATAAAGAGTTAGATTGGGTGAGGTTAGAGAAGGAATTATTTCATAAAAAAATACTTTTATTACGTAAAACTTATTAGTAAGTTGGATACGGTATTTGTTTAAGAGTTAAGGGTCAAAGTGTCACTTCGTACCTTGACCTGTGATCTTGTAAAATTCTTATTGTCAAATGTCAAGCCAATCTAGTAATAAAAAATATGCATCAAAAGGGATCTGTCATTCATAATGTAAATTACAATTCCCTTGGTTTAAACAACATGGAATTAAAATAATTAATTAAAAAATTTTACTTTTCTCTCATCCATATTTCTTCAGTGTCGTAGTTCAATTATCTTTTATTAACACTAATAATATTGAACTTAGCAATAGCAGTTGTCCCTCTGCAGAACTATTGGTTATCACATTTCTTTTCGTTTTCTAAATTTTCAGTTACAAATAAACCTTTGGAGCATTCATACTTGAGACAAAATAGTACTGGTCAATTTCAGTTTATTTAATTTGTATAATTTTATTGCCCAAATTAAATTTTTTGCAATAACTTATGCTTTTACTACGTAACAAACATGGTGAAAAAAAAAGATCCAGTAAAAAGGTGGGAGAATATTGGCCCGATACATATTGCTAGAGCTGTTTTCAATACAGTTGGAGGTGATACTACTGAACTGGATGACGACAACCCAGAAAAAGAATCTTCAGTGTGGTACAGAGTTGCTAAGAAATTCGGAGAGGCATATACACAACCCGTGGATCGCTATTGGGCGATGTGCAGTTGGAAGAAGGATAATCTTGCTGTTCAGGTACAGTAACTAATTTAAGGTAGGTAGGTATAAATTTTGAACTGGTTATTTTAATAAAATGTTGCTAATGTTCAAATAAAATGTGCGCTGCGTAATGAAGGATGCTTACCGAGCCATATGCAAGAAACATAATGTGGCGTTTGTTACTCCTAAAAAAATGGATATTGACAAGCAGGAACTATTTTGTTATTGTCAAATGCTGTACAACAAAGATGGACCGGATATGGTTCGATGTGATTCATGTTATGAATGGTAAATAAATTTGTTTATTAAATTTTGAATGCAACAGTTTTTAAATTAATTCTTTTAAAACCCTAAGGTATCATGGAGTATGTGCAAAAGTTAATGTTCCGTCCTACGATGGCAAGAAGGAATACCAGTGCAAGAAATGCTTAAAATTTAAAACCCAAAACGTTGCCCAAGGATGTTTCTCATGGATTACAGGATGCGTCAGCCACCTTCAAAAAAAGATGAAGACGAAGAGTCGAAAAAAGAACAACCGACACCGAACAATGAAAAAGGTTTCCAACGCTGTTTCATTTACATAATTTTTATTTTGATTATGAATGAAGAATGTATGTACAAATATTGTATGCCCATTGACAGATAATGCAGAAGACCCAATAAAATCTGTAATCGCATACATAAGAGCGACAAAAACCATTCCTAACCTGGTAAGTTGTTTATTATTCCTATTGATAAGCGTTCACCTGGTGAACACGCTCGCTTTGTAAACGGGTTCACCTGGTAAACGGGTTCACCTCGTGAACGGGTTCACCTGGTAAACGGGTTCAACTGGTAAACGGGTTCACCTGGTAAACGGGTTCACCTGGTTATTACGTTCACCTTATTTACACTGTTAACTGGTTAACACATTCACCTGGTAATTACGTTCACCTTATTTACCTTGTTAACTGGTTAACACATTGACTACGTTGACACGTGTAGCTGGTTGATTATGCTGAAAGTAATAAAAAATTTTCATGTGACAGGACACAACACAACCTGACGGTTTACCAAGAAGCATTTTCGTAAGACGAGAGAGAAAATCCACAGATGATGGTAAAGTGGAAATTTGATTTTGTCGTAATTCATTGATCGCGTATAGTTGTTAAATAATACACTTATCAGTATTAATCAAAATCAGAAAATGGTGGGACTTCCAAGGATAAGGATAAATCTATTCAAAATCCACCTACATTGACTTTGAAGGAGCGTCTTACTCAGCGTCTGGAAACACTTAAAGCGAAAGGTTTAGCTCCAAAATTTCGCGCCACTGAAAATGCGACAGCGAAGGCCAGTAGGCGTCTTTTCCAAAATACTTCAGTTGTATCAAATTCAGGGGACAACGGGAATGGCAACTCCTTACCACCGTTTAAATGGCAAAAATCACCACCCAAGGCTATACCCAAGCCTGTTATTAGGAAAACATCTGATGGTTGTGTTACCCCCACTAAGGGGTTAGGTCCATCCACCTCAAAAAGCAGGCAGACGAATAAGGTACCTGCATGGAAAACTCAGTCTGCAGTTGTAAATGATAACCTCAATGATGCTTCTGACAGTGACGACGACGACAAGTTGGCCGGTACGTTTTGAATTATATTGTTAGAACATTCAAAATTTTGTTTATATAATTAAGTTACTTTTTTTAGCTATTCAAGGCCCAATAACAGTACATAAACCGTTTACAATAACGATACCCAACAAATCATGGTTACTTATCCTACCTACTCACTCAAACCCAAACGCTGCCGATTCTCGGTATCGATGGACATTAAATGGAAAATGGAATTGGGGTGACATACTTTACAAATCCTTCATTACGTCATGTTCACCGGAACAGGAGGCGTGCCATCTTACTTTTGATAGACATTACGTATTTCCAGGACAGGAAAAGGATAAATTTGTTGAATGCATTGCGACGTGTAAAAGACAGAAGGAAGGTTGCTCAATGAAATATGTCTTCATATTGCGAAAAAAACCTGTAGGTGTGGAGGATGCTTTGTTTCAAGTCAGGTAATTATTCCATTTTGTAATGTGTATCGCAAAATTTAAATGTTATACTTAAAATGTGAAATGTAATTCAAATTTATAGCCCTACTGGTGTATTGAAGCATAATCTTTCTAAAACAACTCGCCGCCGTCTTCAAGGATTAGTTAGGCGTAAAATCATGAAGCGATTGATAAACAACAAACCTTACACAGTTTTTCATCAACAACTAGCTAAACACCAAAAAAGTATACTCCTCAAGGTTGGCAACCTTAGTCAGGTACACAATATCAGGGCGTTTCAGAGGGCAAGGGGTGATGTAAGTTTCAAATTTTTGCCTTGTACGCTTAGAGATTTTATATTACACATTGTACAACTATGACCATAATTGCCACTAGGCTTATAAGGAAATGGAGAAGCATGAAGAATTCATGGTGGACTTGATACGAAGAAAAGTGGAGTTTGATGAGAACCAAGATTATATTGTCAAGGCAAAGGATCATTTAATTAAAGGATACATTCAACAAATGACTGCATTTCCTTTTAAAATAAATCTTTTCACGCAAACTCAACTGCATCTTCTGAGTCGGATATTGAAGCTTTATCCCGAAACAGCTCTTCATTTGGACAGTACAGGAAGTGTGGTGAAAAGATTACCTAAACCGTATGAGGGTAGAAGAATATTCTACTACGCTATGTGTGTCAAACTGCCTAATGAGGCCAAAACAACCGTTCCAGTCCTGGAGTGGATCAGTAATTCACACACAGTCCCGGAAATCACCTACATGCTACAATCATTTTTCCACGCGTTCGTTGGTTTTACATTCTGTTCTATTTGGTTTTACAATGTCTTTCAATATCAATTTTAATTTACAGATACAAAGATTTCACGAACACAAGGAATCCACAGTACGGGATTCGTCGTTTCGAAACAGACGAATCATTTGCTTTAATTCACTCGGTGATGACTACATTAAACATTGGTCCGACACAGGTTTACCTCCGGTTAGCTTGGAATGGACTAGTTCCTAGAATGCATGTGCCAATGGTTCATCACATCTGCAGGTATCTTTGGCAATTCATCTACGTTACAATGATAAGTTAAGTAATGCAGTTCCGGTTTTTTATATCTAATGATATCTTCCGTGCTGATATAGATTTCACGCTATACGGTTCATGAAGGCCCAAGCCAAAGAAGCGTATGGTCGGTTGTCCGCTAGCTATGCTATATGTAAGACAGAATAAGTTTTAAAAATAACGTTCATGTAAAATATGAATAGTA
>JAQGAA010001085.1:0-17423 GCA_034696425.1 Isotoma viridis | reverse complement strand
ACGACAGACGGACGGACGGACAGACAGACAGACAGACGGCAACCCCATTCGCAATAGTATCTTACGATACTAATAAAGACAATTTGTCTTGGAATCTGTAAATAAAACGAGTACATACTCCTAAATTAAACAAAGAAACTTTGTTTTCTAATGCCCTATATCTGAAAAATGTTTTATCAAACCACTTGAAAGCAAAACATAAAACATCTTTTTGATCACCACCAACCTCTGACTATACTTGTGAGTAGAGGTTTAAAACATAAAAAGGGTTAAGAGAACTGAAAACCGCTTACGTCAACTTGTCAAATCTAGTAACAGGAAATCTCACCCATAACGCCAGATAACTTCCGAAATTTGCTAAAAATAAGTAAAAACGTGCAAAATGGTTTCTTTTTGACAATGGGTGTCTGAGACTGACACAAAACAATTACCTAAAAATCAAAGGAATCTCTTAACCAATACTTTTATATGCATTCATGTATAACGTGCGTAATTCTTGCGTTTTCTTTCCATAAAAGTCAAAACCTTTAACCTTCCAACCTTCTAACACATATTTGGTAAAAAACTAGTAGAAAACAGCTCTGACATTCTGATTGCGAATGCCCTTTAAACTTGTGAAGAAGGTCAGAAATGAAACAATCCATAGCCTATGGCTTTTAAACATATTTGCTTTCCATACTAAAATGTGGCTTTGGCTTTCATCAAAGACCAAAAGGAGCTTTTAAACAAACCATTACACATATTTTAGAAGAGGATCCTAAATGATAATTTTATTAGCAACTTTCAGCTTTATTCAAGTTTTATCCTATAATATGTATGAATACTTAGCACATTGAAAGTATATCCTATTCATATTATGCACGCCCACGATAAATCCTCAAGGTAAATCAGATTCTATAGAAATCCTCCTCTAACTTCGAATTAGTTAGTTTTGAACTCTATGTTATATGCCCTCAAGGTTTTTGATCTTCGGGTTTTATTTAATGTTAGATTAATAAAACAAATTAAAATTTCTAGATGTTAGGTATCCAATTGTCTACACTTTTACTGTTGATTATTACTCATGCAGCAAAACATATTTAATGACTTCAGGCAAAAATGTTCCCATTAAATGAATAAGAACTTTTGCAATTTGTGGAAAAAAAGAGGTCTTTGTATTTATAGTAACCAAGATTAATTGCAAAAGGACAATAAGAATTTTATTGAAGGACTGTATTCGTATTTATGTATGTTTCTCATTTAGGATGGGAACATTTTAAGCTAGAATATTAACAATTTATCACCAATAATAATATTTATTTTTAAAATTATAATTTTAAGTTTTGATTTAATGACTCAAATTATGATCTGAGAATTATGTCACCATTCTATTTCGTCTTACCTCAGACCTAAGGCTTTTAATTCTTATTCCTTTCATTCGTCAACGAATAAAATTATTGCTATAATAATAACATGATTAGGATAGAATATATTGCACTCTTGAACTATTTCGGCTTGAAATTTGAGAAACACTCGACTCAAACTCATAATGCATTTTAGGTATTTGAAAATACTAAAAATAGTATCTTAAAAAGAGATAAGAAAAAACATACGGTTATCATTGTTGTTTATTTTGTATGTAAGCCGATTTTGTTGAAAACCAAAGTACTGTAAATACAATCAATAAAAACCATTAAAATATTTTCTATAAAAACTTCCATAAGATTAAAAGCGATCTCTTCAAACATCAATGAGGTATCAAGGACCCATCTCCTTATCTACCCACTTAAGCATACCTGAAAAAATATTGGATAAGATGTATTCCAAGCAAATCGTCTTCTGAGGTAAGAAGTGAAGATGTCGAGTGGTCAACAATCATTTCCTACAAGAGTGTTTATCTACTCAGCTCAAAAAATTCTTCAAAATTCTTAAGAAAAATTCGTAAAGGCTTTTTATCAATACGATTATGTGATAAAAACTGAAACGAGATCAGACCTTTCTCTTCCTGAAGAAAGGAGAAATAATATGATCGTCATTGTAGTAAACTTGAGCATACAATTCGATCCTCTCATCTCAAAAGAGTTTTAGATAATAGGAAGCAAGACATTAAAAGTATTTTAGCAGGAGGAAGGCAAAATTTTACTCGATATTATGTTCACCATAAATCACGTGCACAAAAATATAAAAAGAAATTTGTTTCTTTTAAAACAAACCTCTTTCAATATAACAAAAAAACTTTCTCTTCAGCTTGCAGCCTCTCAGATGGAATAAAATCATATTAAATTTTAACTAAACATTTAAAAAAGTGAATACTGAAAATCCCCGAAAATTGTAATCAATCTGACCAAACTACTAAATCCGTCTTAAAACCTCAAAGAATCTAAGCTTCAAACCACAAAGGTTTAAAATTATAAATGAGCTTCGTATTAAAAGAATAAGGTTAAACAAGATTCATGAACGATTCTTTAAGTGAGTATATTAGAGCATACGGAATAATAGAGAAGCCTGGATGAGTAGTGGATTGGTTTTGGTTAGGTTTAGTTGTTAGATGGATAGGACAATTGTATTCGAGATGGCAATCTGGCATTTTCAATTCAGAGAAAAGGAATCGATTTCTCATTTGATTCACTTTGTTCAATCAGAAAACACACATCTTATTCAACTTTCCTTAATGCTTCGCAACTATCCATATCGGTTAGGCTTGTAGGATAGACACTTGCACTTCTACACAGTCTACTACTACTATTCAATCATAAGTCATCTCATCATCCGTATTTCTTTCATTCCTCTGTCCACTCACACAATGCAATCTTCAAATACTTTAATGCACATGCATTTACTTTACCGCAATCAAATCTGATCCTCTAGTTTCTCCTTTATTTAGACTTATGTTCTCTTTATTCTACGTTTAAAAGGTTTGTTTGAAGATAAGATTCGGCGATTTTAGCTACAAGTCAAGAAACATTCTACAAAGGATTTTAAGATTATGTAGTCTCATGGAGTTTTTATGTCCAGAGTGTACAAGATTAACCTTTGGAGTCTGGGGTTATAAAATCCATTTGTTATGTTTGTTCGTGCTAGTATATTGTATTTAGATGTTTTTCCCCATCTATTTGTACTGCTTGAGTTTAAGTATATACAATTTCTTAGTGTCGTATTTTATAATTTTAAGTTTTAATTTTAAGCAGATTTACACATAGAATATCATTATGAGATCGTTTACTTATTCGGGATTCATCTAGTGATTGAAAACGCTTAAACTCCAATGAAGAACGGAAGAACGGGGATAATAATAATAGTAAATATTTGTAAAGGAAGTAGTAGAAGGAATTTTTAATCCTCGTTTGAGCATTTACGTTAGAAAAGGAATTAGGATTTTGATTGGAATCTCATTATGGTAAGGAATACATCCGTTGGACTGGTTTTATATCTCAAACCATCTTGAAAGGACACAAGCCCTTTTATGTAATAATATATAAGCATTTTGAGTTTTCGTATATCAACTGTATTTATTAAGTTTTCAAAGATATACTGAATTCAAGTTCGACCTAAATAATCTTCAATTTAAGTTAAGAATTGAATTAGAATTGATTATTTCTCAAGAGGAATCTTTCTTCTATCAAAAACCCTAGAATCTTCTTTTCTTAAACTCAATTCCCTTTGGAAAATAAACTTTTTGAAATTGAGGAAAAAATTTAACTTTAATCGAAATATCCTAAGTTTTTGAATCATTTTGAAGCTAGATGGTTTTGACTATTATAAAATGATCAGTCGCTCATTGAACTGTGGTGGACAATTTATTTGAAACAGAAATGATTATTTTGATCAATTGAAGTGATGCAAGTCATTATGAAATTAAATTGCACAAAGTTTTACCAAACCGCATATGAAATTGTGGAAAGTTAATTTGGAAGACATTTCTGAGGAAAGCTTGGACTTTGGCTTTATGAGTAGTTCTGAGAGGGGTAGGGGTTTCTAAATTAAATTTGACATATAGCAATTTAAATTCCTGTAAAAAAAAGATTCCAAGTTGGAATGTGTGGGTTGTGTTGGTAACCAACACAAACTTTATTATTTATTTATATTCATAACATTTTAAATCCTCTGATAATAACTTTAGAATATTTTCACAAAAAACTAATTACTCCGTAGCTACAAGGCTAATATTGTTAATAGCCTAAAGTATACATATAAAGTAATAAAGAAGACGTAATAGCCGAATATTAACCGTTTCTTGTACTCCGAGTAAAAACCGTTACGAAATGCCGAGTTTTGTTTATTGTTTTATGTTAATTACAGATACACACATGTAGAACTATTTTCATCATCAATGTACAACCATAAACAAAGGCAAATAAAAATATTATTAAAACCATCGGAAGTTTTCTTTAATTAGAGAAAGATAATTGGGTTTGAGAGCATAAACTTCCTAGTAAACAAAATTTTGCGAAATTTTTACTCTTTTTACACAAGATTGAATAAGTAGGAAACATTTTTCTTATATCAATTTCCTTAACAAATGCCAACATGCATTACAAGAAAGGAAAGAACCACAGAAGCAGGAAATACGTTCCTCAATTTAAACTCACTTTTAGATAAAATAGGATTAAAATTTCATTAATTTCTCAATTCAAAGGTTTCCATAGATTGTGCATTTTGGTAAAGAAAATAGTAAAATTTACCATATTCTCTGAACTGTAGAAATAATTAGAAATTTCCATTTCAAAGATAACCGTAACCACACAAACTATATGTAACTGAATATGGAACCCGTTGTAATGCATAATGGTAATTTGTCAAGCTACAGATAATTTTTGACACGTTAATTATATAAAGACTACAACATAAGGATGCATTTCCTTTCAAAGACTTTGACAAGCTTAGCTGAGAGAGTGATGATATCAAAGGGCATGTGAATCTAGTTTAGATAAATTTCTTTGATGCTTTCCATTAAATCGGATCAGTTTCATTAGAGTTGGTGATGATACAAGGGATGGGAATCTTGTCACAAAATGGAAATCATAAGTAAAAAGTACAACATGTGAAAATAATAATATTATCTCATTTGTTCTCTAACAGTTCCACCCAAGCGTTGTTCATTAATTCATTTAGCATTCCATAATACATTTCGTAATCCTCATTTGAGGGATTATCATTAATTATTTTTGGCTTTATCATGAATAGGCATTCGTGTCTCTAACTTAAAAAAAATACAACTTTATTCAAAGCTCGCTGGTAGGTTTAGTAGATAATTTTACATAGCAAACAATATAGTCCGGATTTTGTTTGTTCGCATACTCTAATCTACAAATAATAATGAAAATTAATAAATTTGAATAAAAACTATGAAGCTCATGATTTATGGACAGGTTCCAGGTTAGAGTAAATGTTTAAAAGTTAATCCTCTTTTTATAAAGCTGAGAATCTCATAAATAAAAGAAATGGATGAGAGTAGTAGTAGTGGTAGGCGATTATAAATATTATTATTTTCATATTTATGGAACTTTTACTTTGCATCTAAAAGATGACACAAGTACACGAATGGATGTAAGACTATGGGGTTCAGAATGGTGGCATTTTACTTTTTAATATGCTACAAATCCCATTTATATGCACACCAGCTACTTTTAAGAGTACTTACTGTGTTGCCTGCCTGTATAAAAATTGATCATCATCATAATATTCTTCAGGAAACTCCCACAACCAGAAATCTCGTATCTGGGTACTAAGTTGAAGAATGCATGTAGTTGCAAAATTGTATTTAAGATTTGGACATAGTGCATATATGCACTGTTGCTCTTGAATTATGCATTCGAGGAATGATTCTTTTTTTTTTTAAATATTGAAACATTTTTTGTAAAAAACCCTGTAGTAATAAACCCTGACAAAATGTTACCTAAGTTCTTTGAAATAGCACCTAATTGGACATATGGCAGTAGCCTGGCCCTCATTTTTCTCGCGATTTTGAATGCAAATTGGGATTTGTGGTTGAAAACTAAAACCATAAATATTGTTGGAAAGTATCATATTCTAATATTTATTCTACCCGTAGACCGTATAGTGTAGGCTTTACTCCATTACAACTCCACACTCTCTTCTTGGAGTTCTATTATTATTATTTTTGCTTTTGAGTAATATTAAAGTTTGAAATTCAGAATGAAATGTGAGGTGAGCCATTATTATAATAATATATTACTAGGAATCATCAGTAAAACACAGAATTCAATTTATTCCCAAATGAAAAAACAGATGCTCATTCAAAACTGCATTACTACATTCCGAGTATTATTCACACTCAACATCAAAAACAAATAATAATTTCTAGAAAAATCTAACGTTTTTTTTCTTTGGTCCAATATGTAACTGTTTTGAAATAACAAAAGTGTATTTTTATTTTATTAATACAAAGGCTCACACTATTGTACAATGGTATGAGACACTTGAATGAAACGCGTGTACTAATTTTATAGTATTCAATTCACAAGCCATTTCCTTAACTTTGTCTTTGCCAAAAAACCATAATCCCAAGTATAACTAAAAAGTTGCAAATAGTTGCGCCAAGGAGTTACCTTTTTATTCAGTTTTACTTGTTTGTTAAAGTGATGTGTTAAAATAATATTATTATGATAGGTTAGGGAATTATCCAGGGATTATGGAATAAAAGAATAAATTACGCCCAGCAGAGAAAACCCCCATAAGAAACACAGTTTTTCCTTTAATATGGTTTTTTGGGAATGAATCTGCTTGCTAGTGGAATTATTCGATGTAAAGGTTGAGTTTGGGATAAAAAAACCAACAGAATAGACTCGACTCGAAAGCCAAAGCAATTTTTGGTAAATATTTACACACTCGGTCTTTTTCCATTAGAAAATCCAATTCCATTTGTTTAACTTTGTTTAACTTTGCGACTTGCCATAAAAATTGATCTACCGTAATTATTTTTATCTTATATTATCCTTACACCATGACTAAATTATTATTAAAAGTTTACTAAAAATATGCTTTACTTTGTGATTACATTGTAGTCTTTTGCTTAGCAACAAAAGTTTCAATTAAATATTAGAAGTATTCATAAACGCTAATTTTAATAACTATGAGCACCCTAAAATTGATTCAGTCAGCTATATCTTTCCAGATACCACAGGGTTTGATGCATATATTCCACTTTTGTGATACTTATTTTTATTTATTTCCAAAACTATTGCAAGAGAGACTAAGTAAACAAATTATTTAAAAGTGTACGTAATGCGTAAGTAATATTTGCTTTGAGAATCTCTATAAAATAAGCTGCTAATTAATCACGATAAGCTATATGAACAAATACTATAAATCTTCTTACTGCTCCTAGATCTGGCTTTTTGAAACCCGATAATTTGGACTAAATTTAAAGTCACTAGTGCAACAAATGTGAGATTAGACTAAAACAAACTAAGTTTATCTTCCTTCAAGTTCCCCTGTCCCCTGGAAGTCCAAAACTTTCGAATTTGAAAATATAAATTAGCACTTTGTAATAGAGAGTCATTTGGTTTTGTTTAATATCCTTAGGTAATAATATTTATAATCCACGTGAGGAGTGCAGAGTACATCAAACCTAAAGCTCTCAACTACGACCACAAATCAAAATAGAAAAGGAAGTTATACAGTGTGGTAAAAAATCATTAGGCTTCTACAGTAAAGGTCAGAGATGAGTAGACCACATTGGTGGTTCTCATCACATACCCAATGACCCTGATTTACCGATGATGCTACGATGAGTAACCCAATTTTTAATTAATTAGATTTTAAAGAGAAATAATATGATCGGATTCCAGAATAGATTTATGATCCTAGGGCAAGAGAAATTACAACTTAAGCATCATTGAATATCTCCCCATTCGATATGTAATAACGCTACAAAATGGATATGTGTGGTTTTTGGAATCTCAAATATCATATTACAAATTACAATGTTTTAAATGTATTCTATCTCAAAATATTTATTTAAAAAGTTTTTGAAACCTAGAAAAGCCAGAAATGTTGTTTTGGATGAAAATTACTTTGAATCATGTGTAATTTTAAAATTAAAATCTGTTAGTCATGGCTTTTTATGATTTTTATGATTTACTAACATTGAATTAAACTTTATGTATGTATGTATGTATTTATTACGTCAAAAACTTCCTGGTAACTATCAATTTGAAACTTTTGAATCATTTGTGATCACTGTGACGTGGCTGTTTCGCTGCTACTACTGGGAATCGTTCTGTGGTATATAAATAGAATTATTGTATAGTGTAGCCCCCAAAAAAAGAGTGTATTTAGCCCCAAAAAAGGCTTGTATTTTTGGAAAATTACATAAAAATGACAAAGAGAAAGCAAAATACCTGTATTCCTATATAAATAACAGTCTGTGTAACCAACCTTTAGCTAAAAATTCCTCTCAATTCAATTCTCATTAATTCACTATTCATGACTCTCGTATGCTCGGAATATTTAGTTGCTTTTACAGATTAAATCTAAAACCGTAAAAATGCGTGTAGCACAGGTGAAAGCAAATTTCCTAACAATTGCAGATTTAATACCGAGGCTTTTATAAAAGCTTGCAATAAGAGTGCACATGTACTTGCTGTCCTGATAATGTTCTTTTGTGTGTACGTACTTAAAGGTTTATGTGAACTATTTTATTGAATATACATGAGCGTCGTGTGTGACTAAAGTATTCATAAAAAATTACTTACCAGAGTGTAAATAGCAGTGGCATAGCACCCAGTCCGAATGGAATACCCACAGCAACAACTTTTTAGGATTCCCATGATTGATCTAATTTTTAAGAATAATTTACATTCAATTTTTAATAATATTTACTCAAAGGTATACAGCTACTAACTACTACTACACTATACAAACAAACACGAAAACACAAATACAATAATTGCCAAGAGTATGCTCAAAGTTTTTAAAGCTTCATAAGAATTTCCGACTTTTATACATTTTGCTAATTAGTTTGTTAATCCCTTATACTTGTTCTTGGAAATGAAATGGAATAAAATTCTTTACTTGATAGTTATAGCATCAACAAGTAGTAATAGTAGGGAATATTATGCTATTTTTGTTTATTAGAACAAACCACACCGATAATTATTTCTGAAAATGAATTCGTTCCTTTTCCACTCTAGGATAATTCACAAATGACCTTATCGAGGTGCTTTTTTCCTTACAAATTAGGTATGCTAAGCCAAAAAATCCCTTGAAATATTAATACATACTAAAGGGACAAATTTTGGGGTAGAATGAAACCAGCAAATTCACACCCAGTCGGCTGTCTAAGCCAAAAGTACAAAAGTAATATGCTAAAAGATAAACTTTCTTCTGTTAACCCTTTCTCTCATCAGTACTATTTCTCACGATAATTTATTACATGTACTTGCATCCTGAGTCTATTTACCAATACATTTCTAAATGATCTCACTACTCAGTTGGTAATTCTCTTGAGCATTGATAAATATTTCTGTGTGTGGAATTTCACTCAGAGGATATAATATGTACACAACTGATAGTTTATTATCCGATCTAATCCTTAAAGACAAGTCCATGAGAGTTCCATCAGATCAGAGAACTTGTCATATCATAAATTATTATTACTATTTATTTTGCTGACTTTGGCTGACTGCATCTATTTCTTCTACTAATACCACTACAAGTAATAACTGGGGCACTGGATTGCAATGAGGATGAGTGAATTAATGTTACTAAACTTGTCTGTCTCTCCATCGGGTAATAAAATCCACAATAATTTCATTCCCCTTTTGGCACATTTAATGATATCCAGATGGAACGACACATTCAGCCCTATGCACTTACTCACTTAAGTACTTTTTAGAATGATATGCGACGGTATATGATATTGCAAATGTAATTTTTAACAGATAACCGCAAAATATTTATCTCTTGGAAATTTTTTATTCAATTTTACCATTAGTATTCCCTAAGAAAAATTAAGGCAGCTGTGTTTTTCTTTAATCGGATTCTATTTCTAATCTAATGATCTCCTTGCTTTTAAATTGTCAACAGAATTAATGCAAACCTTTATATTCCTACGCTGTTTCCTTATTGATAACTTAAAGATATGTTATGGGACCTGAGTTTGTTTTCAGTAGGAGAAGGAAATTCGCTTAGGATATTTTAAAATAAAGAAATAAAATAACAATTGATTCTGACTTACTCCAAGGGGGGTTCCGTTTACTTGTTCAGCTTTCTAGCACTAGGTAAGTGAGTGTCTTTCTCTTGAAAGTTTTGATGTTGAGAGAAAGAGTTCACAAAAGTGACTGAGGAGTACGGACAGAGAACACCCGGGTTTTATACACTCTGGGGTCCGAGTATCATCACATACTGGCTGAGAAATCATCCAAATGCCTGAACGGAATCTGTCTGCGTTTCTCATTCTAAGTGTGTGAAGCTACGTTATTATGAATCTGAAAATAAAATTCCTTATCTAACGGTTTGTCCATTACCATTACGCGTCATAGTTCTTGGGCACTTAAGGGTCGTTTCTATTTGGTGACTTTGGCTGATTGAGTAATATGGTTTCAGTTGTTGAAAGGACCCAGAGGGTTGCAGATTTATGAGGAAAGTGAAATAGTAGGAAATAATGGAATGAAATTCTAAAACAATTCAATTGATTTCGTCTCAAGTAGACTGAGGATTAGAGCATAAAAGCCAAAGTTTCATCCGATCCTCAGGAATCAGAAATATTCAATGAAATATGACGGGTGTTGCCAAATAATTTAAAATTTAACAAAAACAAAGTACATGATTAATGAACAGTTTGCAAAAGGAAATTACACACAATGAGACTCTCAAGATCCATTTTTCGCTAAAGTATTTTTTCCCATGTTTTTCCTTTTAGTATAAGGCAAGAAGGCAACTCACTAAAGAGTTTCTGTCCAACCCTTTTTACTTGCTGGCTTGTAGTATAGATTTTTTTAAAAGTAAAAAAAAATTGCGACAAAATTGCATCTAATTCTTTTGTGTGTTGTATTGAATCGTATAAATATATTTCATACGTTTTCCATTAACATTATTTTTTGAACAATAATAGAAGGAATCAACGTATAATAATAAATAAATTCCCAAGGATTACCGCTAAAAAACGTAATATTATTCTCAGTTATGATTATTTAAAACTTTGTCAAATCCTTAGAAAAAATGGGTTAGAATATTTTGAATTATTTAAACGTTCTTTTAACTTTTGTTAAAAACTCGTTTCACATTATTTACATTCTAAAACCATGAGGGCATTTTATAACTTATTTTCAAGCTTTCCATCCTTCCTAATTTCTTGATCGTTAGTAAAAGTGAAACCAAAGAAACCACTTTATTACTTTATTGTATTTACTCATAAATTTATAAGTGTACCTGTTAAGTAATGATTAATGTTAGATGAGATCATTGCGTGCACAATTTTAAAGATAATTGTCCTCAAAACCTGTTGATAAAGAGAGTATTGCATAGTGCACATCTAGTAGCATATTATTTCCAAAATAATGAGAAAAACTCCAAACTGCTACAACTACAAACCACAATTACCTATTCTGTTTGAAATGGAATAGAATAATATCCTTTGCAACCTAATTTTCTCCAACAACTCTGAACATTTTCAAGTGAGAAACCCAAATTGCTGTCTTTGAAGCGATTATATGTAGTAAAGCAGTAATAATATGTCAAAGGCATATAAAAGCTTTGAGTATAAAAACCTTGCATTTTTTCAGTATAGTTCGTTATGCACAAAGCAATTGGAGTGGTTGAGCTCTCATTTGCTAATTTCCTTTTATCCTCGACATGGGTTTGGGGTTAGACTTTGATCTCAATTATAATAGAGTCTGTAGAAAACGTTGTATTGCAGTTTACTTGTGCTAAGAGACCGCTTAATGATATCCTGTTGGGGTTTACTTTGTATTTAATTGTTTCCGAAATAATAGGGTCAAACCCAAAGCGTTGTTATTTTATATGTGCGTAATCCATTTATATCTGTATAATAATCCTTCATCTCCTCCACATGTAAACTTTCGCTTATCCGTGATAACAAAGCTTATATCTATTTCATTTAATCTTATGGAAATAGGTACAAATGTGATCTGGAGTAAACGTGATTAAGATAATACTACTAGGGCGTAATATGCATGGTATGGGTAGGATGTAAAATCTGGAGATTTTCTTTAAATTAATTTTGCAATTGTTTTTGCGTTCCAACATGCTCTTACTGTCTGAAGCAAAAATAAGCCAACAAGTATAATTACAAGAATAATCTAAAAGAGCTAGTGTCAACTGTTATTGACAATGATCGTGAGAATTAAACTAAAATATTTTTAAACACACTACTAGTCCAGCGCTCGATAAAAGATAAGAAAGTACTGATTTCTCCCACCCTACAACTGTAATGTCAAAGGTTAAAGGAAATGGGTAATTTATCTTGAGATGGTACATGTTACACAAAGTACTCTAGATGTACAGGGATCATTACAATGTAAAACATGGATGTGAACTTATATACAAAAACCAAAGTGGCCATTTCCTCTGTCGATCAATCAAGGTTATTCAATTCGATATCTTCTCATTCATCACTACCATTTTTCTTCTCAAGTGCAAATAAATCTGCGAATTCATGCAAGTTTCCTCACACATTGATAAATTGCTTAGGGCTTCCTATCAAAAGAAAGTCTCCCGAGTCTGCAATAATAATAGTCAGTCTGACTTTCGCTATTGCATTTTAATGTATAAAAAATGTGTGATGATATTATGTGATGATGTTGAGTATGGCTGCTGGTGGTGATGTGAATAAGAAAAGAAATCCTAAACCAAATGAACCATAGAAATGGCGTCAAAAAGCCAATTAGTCTCCATTTTCATTCTTTCCGTTTCCGTCTTGCTGCAAAATACTAAAAGATGTATTATGGAAGCTCCTAAGTAATATTATTAGATTGTTGCATTATTAGACTTTTATAATATATGATGAATCAGCAACTGAAGGAAATCTTTCTGGCTTTGCTAAAAGTTATGCTTTGTTGCAAAGTGTCTGGGATTTTTATTTTTAGGCCCTTGAGTTACCAATTATTTCCTAATGGTCTTCAGAAGATAGTGGTAACTAAAAAGCAGAATTAGATGCAGAAAAGGGGAAAATATGTTTTTTAGAAAATAAGCTTCTCATTCAAGTGTTTTTTTAAATTTTGGGAATTGGGTTTTCAGTTACTATTACAAATGATTTGAATTAATTTTGGCCAAAATCAAGTTATAGCCTTTGATTCATTGTGACAAAACTCGCAGACGAATAATAAATAAAACGATCATATAATATTTATCATACAGTCAACAATTACTATTTCATTATTAATTACCCAGATTAGAAGCAAATTTTTTTGTACTATTATGTGAAGAGTAAGAATTTATTGTTATTTTTTTGTTTTTCTTTTACAAACAGTAAGCCGAGATGAGATTACAAGATGTGTCGAAAATTTGGCTTTGTATTTTTTAGTTGATATTTAATTCGATTAAAGATAAAAATCTAGTATGTTTTTCGTGATGCTGGTAAAGCAACCATATAACAAACTTTCAATAAAATATCATAAATTCTTTCCAAAATGATGATAAACATTTCCTTTTAAATATAAGTTAAGATTGTGACACCAAGTCTAAGCACGCAACCACTTTACTTTGGCTCAATAAACTGATTTGAGATGAGATGAGATTTCTTGCCAAAATAACCCATTTTCTCCAAAAGAGAAATTTTGTAAGTTGTTTTGGCACAGAAAAAGAAGCTCTGAATCGTCAGAATGCTAAAACGGTAGTACGAGGTTATTTCTACAAACTTTAGCACGTAACTGTATCAAATTTATAAAACACAATCTCTCGGTTTCCAATGTTGCGGTAGTTTGAAAGAACTTGTCAAGGAATGTCAAGTTTTCGAAAATGAAAATACTTACATGTTATGGAATCCAGAGTAAATAGAAGAGGGGCTTTATGAAAGATTGAAGATGGTAATATTTCAGAGAATGTAAGGATGATGAATTTTAATGGCCCTTAAGAGATGTTACAAGTGACAGTTGTTGCAAACTCTAATTTCAAAGGGCTACAAATGAAAGCATTAGGTAGGAGCTTTCCAAGGATACAATTACATCTTAAGGAGAAATCTCACCCACCAGAAAAAATACAGATCTACCTGCCACACCCTGCCTGTAAAAATAAAACAAAGTGATGTAATTCAACTTCACCAGATAAATAATAATAAATATAATATTCCCAACACCAGCGTCATTTATGAGTTGGATTGTAAACCAAAAGATTCAATATTCGTACATAGACCACTGACTTATGGAGTTATAAAATTACATTTGTCGAAACGTACTTTAAGCAAAAAATTCCAAATCCCGTTAAACCTTTTTGTAATTTAGTCTTTCTTGTCCCTTTGATATGCTTAGTAATCATCTCGTTGTAATACTTTTTCGAGCATTGCATCAAGATAATGATCACACATATTCACACAGAAATATATCAAAGAACAATACTTATGCAGCCAAAGAAATTACTCTTTTAAAAACATTCATGCACATGAAAAGCTTTCTTGCATTCGAGAATAGAATGTTGCACATGGAAAAATGCTTAAACGTAAAAGTACTTGGTGTTTTTCGAAAAAGTTCGTGACATTTTCTTCCATTTCTCATTAATACTTTTATTGGCTGTAAACACTAATAAATTAAACTCTCAAAATCGTTCGTTTTCTAGAACTTTTATTTAGAGCTTGACTATTCGTCTAGAAGCAAAGAAAAATATATTTTGTAAACTCGAAGTAGAACCCTACTCCTCGGAATATAATTCCCCCTAATCAACATAGTTCCTGGTTATATTGGATGTTTCAAACATTTACTCTCATTCCCAGACCTAATACTAAACGTCCTACTCCTACCATTTGAGCTAGATTGAAACATTAACTCCCCAAGGGTTTAAATTCGAACTTTGTTAGTTCCCATTGTTTAGAATAAAAGAAGCATAAGATTAGCACAGTCAGTGGTGGTACACTTAAAATAAAATTATCTTTGTCCAACTAATCTTCGAAGTGAAAAAGGTTCACTTAGAGGCTTGTCCAACTATTAAAGAATAGGATTTTCACTCACTTTCCTTTGCTCGCTTTTCTTTAGATTACTTATACACATTTTATCGTGAGATTTGAGATTGTGAAATCATTTTGGCATTTTTAGGCATCACTAGCTTTTCAAATGCATGAGAGATGACTGTGATAGAAAAATGTATTAGGGAAAGTGCTTTTACGCAGCAGTATAAAAAATTAATTCGTTTTAAAGCACACACAGTTTGTCTTCGGAGTATTTCTCTTCAAATAGTTTACCTTTAGTTCACTTTTAACAATCAAACTCTATATATGCCATTTTTTATACGAATTCGGTACACCATTTAAAAGCAACTTAAAAGTATTGTTTGACTTCATAAAAGATATTATTTCCTGTGACAAGTCCCATTTGCCATTCCATCCAGTTTTCTTTTTCCAGAGAAAGATATTCCTAATCCAAATAAAAAATTCAAGCCTGGTTCACACATACTTCTAAAATCTATATTAACTTTCTTAATTATAGTTCAGAAAAGGAAAGCTTCTTCAGATAAGCTTTTTCCAGTTAGTATGCTAGTAAAATTTTGCTAAAATCTAATTCCTTAAACAAATCTTTAATTTAAAAAAGTTATTTTAAATCGGTTCCTAACAAGGAAACTCGATTAAATAGTTGATTTCATGAACAAAAACAATTATTACAGGATTCACAATAATTATACAACGAACAAGTTAATAAATTAATAAAACAAAAAAGCTAAAATTATTAAATTTTACTACAAAATGTTGTATTTCTACAACGAATACAAAATAAGTAATACAATACATGTGTAAGAGGATTTACTTGTTTGCGACTTTCAAGCTTTAAGTTAATTTAAAGTTATTTTTGTTAAAGTTTGAGAGCTTATTGTTTAATAAATTATTAATCTCCAACAACATTCTTTTCAATATTTCATGCGTGAACTCCTACGTTAATCTGAATCAACTTAATACTGTAAATTGAACTCTTAAAATAATTAAATTTACTCTATAATAAGGAAAAGTAGGTCTTATTATTTTTCCATGTTATTATTATTATTATTAATATTAATTCTTTATATTAGAATTTGCCTACAGGCTTTGACTCAATAATTTTCAATTTATTTCAATTCTGTCCAATTTCTTAATCTTACAACGCAGATAAGAATCAACGCCTACATTGAACCTTGTGGGCTTTTGTCTTTGTCAGTTCTGAAAGTAAAGTTTGATAAAGTAATTATTGTTTCATTTTACTTCTTTTTGTATAGTTTAATAACTTTTGCAAAATGCTATAAAACAGTTTCAATCATTCTATTGACTTATCTACTCTTTAAACTTTCAATCAATAGCTTTGTCTGTGGAAAAGTTTCAAGGAATCATTCAAATCATCTGGACATAATAGCTTGAGGCTTTATTTTACTCTGCAATAAAGTCATTCAAATGACTTTTAGGAAAATATTGGTCTTGGAACAATCTGCATGATAGCTATCATACGTGTGGGTAGGCAGGCTGACCATTTGCAGTATAATCATCATCACTTTACAATTCTATTCAAAATGTAATTTAATAACTTTGTGCAAAGAACACAATGGATGGAAATGGAATAAGCAGTGTGGGTAATATTACATGTAATTCACTGGTTAGTTTTCGTTGCTAATTCGGACATTAAATTCGCACAAGTGGAAAAGTGTAGACCAAACTGCTGGAGCAATGGTCAAAGAAATGTATACTTTTGCTATTCCATTGATTAGAGAGTGGGTTTTCTTTATCGAGAAATGTTGCGAAATCCATGTCACTAGTTCCTAAAAGTAATGGAAACAAGACTTGGACTACAGGGCCACTACTAATAAATATAAGTTTACTGCATGTTTAGTGCTTTTGTCCCCATGATAGTACTTGTCTTCTGTCCACTGAGATATGTCTTTTCTAAATTGAATACACTCAAGGCCTTTTCTTTACAAATTCTGTTATGATGTGAATGAGTCGGAAACCAAAATATATCCTAAAGCCCTAACTAATCTTTTGTAGTCATTCTACCTCACTCTTATGTATTTGTAGTGGTGCGTGATACTGGGAAAGTTCTAAGTGACTTTGGGTGAGGAATCCAAGAGTCGGGAATAATTTTGTTTCGAATAGTCCAAAAATCGTAAAGTTTCTGCAAGAATCATACAATATTCCCGAGTGATAACTTTCTTATGTAAAAATCGTTTTTCCTTCATAGTTTATGAACAACCCCACGTAGAAATACTGTGAAATTGCCCTCAAGTAATCGTTAATACTTAACTTTGCTTTTTTATACTTGCCTAATTCAATAGCATATCTATTACCAAAAGACTTT